>JAJGQC010000028.1:0-25000 GCA_021014325.1 Plazaster borealis
GCGCGAGCGTCCAAAACGTCACCCCTACCCCTTCGACCCCTCTCAAATTTAGCTGTTTTGAGAGCAAACTCAATGTATGAAGGCTCATATCATCCTCAACAAATTAATGGATTTGCACAAACTATACAGCACTGGAGAGCCCTAATATAGGGCTCCAATTTCGTCTTTGGTTTGCGTCTGCGGCGTCATTATCAGCGGCGCGAGCGTCCAAAACGTCACCCCTACCCCTTCAAACTGGCCAAATTTTAAAAACTCAAAATTTGAGAGCAAACTCAATGTATGAAGGCTCATATCATCCTCAACAAATTAATGGATTTGCACAAACTATACAGCACTGGAGAGCCCTAATATAGGGCTCCAATTTCGTCTTTGGTTTGCGTCTGCGGCGTAATTATTAGCGGCGCGAGCGTCCAAAACGTCACCCCTACCCCCTTCAAACTGGCCAAATTTTAAAAACTCAAAATTGCAACTATTGTTTACCTTTTTTTTCTGGAAACAACTCCGCTCTTAGTTTGACCATAACTCCTGAACTAGGTATGCTAGAGTGACGAAATTTGCATTTCTATCTGCCTTGAATATCCCCGCATCCGATGAGCAGCTTTTGGGGACCCTGCGACAAGTCCTTCATGCTCAAAAAGACGTGCAAGCAAGCATACCCCGAGTTGTTTTCAAGGGCTCGCAAGTTTAGCCAAATTCTGAAAACAAACACAACGTAAGAAGGCTCATTATCATCCCCAAAAATTAATGGATTTCCACGTACTTTACACCACTGGAAAGCCCTGATATAGGGCTCCAATGTCGTATTTGGTTTGCGTCTGTGGCATAATTATCAGCGGCGCGAGCGTCCAAAACGTCACCCCTACCCCCTTCGACCCCTCTCAAATTTAGCTGTTTTGAGAGCAAACTCAATGTATGAAGGCTCATATCATCCTCAACAAATTAATGGATTTGCACAAACTATACAGCACTGGAGAGCCCTAATATAGGGCTCCAATTTCGTCTTTGGTTTGCGTCTGCGGCGTCATTATCAGCGGCGCGAGCGTCCAAAACGTCACCCCTACCCCCTTCAAACTGGCCAAATTTTAAAAACTCAAAATTTGAGAGCAAACTCAATGTATGAAGGCTCATATCATCCTCAACAAATTAATGGATTTGCACAAACTATACAGCACTGGAGAGCCCTAATATAGGGCTCCAATTTCGTCTTTGGTTTGCGTCTGCGGCGTAATTATTAGCGGCGCGAGCGTCCAAAACGTCACCCCTACCCCCTTCAAACTGGCCAAATTTTAAAAACTCAAAATTGCAACTATTGTTTACCTTTTTTTTCTGGAAACAACTCCGCTCTTAGTTTGACCATAACTCCTGAACTAGGTATGCTAGAGTGACGAAATTTGCATTTCTATCTGCCTTGAATATCCCCGCATCCGATGAGCAGCTTTTGGGGACCCTGCGACAAGTCCTTCATGCTCAAAAAGACGTGCAAGCAAGCATACCCCGAGTTGTTTTCAAGGGCTCGCAAGTTTAGCCAAATTCTGAAAACAAACACAACGTAAGAAGGCTCATTATCATCCCCAAAAATTAATGGATTTCCACGTACTTTACACCACTGGAAAGCCCTGATATAGGGCTCCAATGTCGTATTTGGTTTGCGTCTGTGGCATAATTATCAGCGGCGCGAGCGTCCAAAACGTCACCCCTACCCCCTTCGACCCCTCTCAAATTTAGCTGTTTTGAGAGCAAACTCAATGTATGAAGGCTCATATCATCCTCAACAAATTAATGGATTTGCACAAACTATACAGCACTGGAGAGCCCTAATATAGGGCTCCAATTTCGTCTTTGGTTTGCGTCTGCGGCGTCATTATCAGCGGCGCGAGCGTCCAAAACGTCACCCCTACCCCCTTCAAACTGGCCAAATTTTAAAAACTCAAAATTTGAGAGCAAACTCAATGTATGAAGGCTCATATCATCCTCAACAAATTAATGGATTTGCACAAACTATACAGCACTGGAGAGCCCTAATATAGGGCTCCAATTTCGTCTTTGGTTTGCGTCTGCGGCGTAATTATTAGCGGCGCGAGCGTCCAAAACGTCACCCCCTTCAAACTGGCCAAATTTTAAAAACTCAAAATTGCAACTATTGTTTACCTTTTTTTTCTGGAAACAACTCCGCTCTTAGTTTGACCATAACTCCTGAACTAGGTATGCTAGAGTGACGAAATTTGCATTTCTATCTGCCTTGAATATCCCCGCATCCGATGAGCAGCTTTTGGGGACCCTGCGACAAGTCCTTCATGCTCAAAAAGACGTGCAAGCAAGCATACCCCGAGTTGTTTTCAAGGGCTCGCAAGTTTAGCCAAATTCTGAAAACAAACACAACGTAAGAAGGCTCATTATCATCCCCAAAAATTAATGGATTTCCACGTACTTTACACCACTGGAAAGCCCTGATATAGGGCTCCAATGTCGTATTTGGTTTGCGTCTGTGGCATAATTATCAGCGGCGCGAGCGTCCAAAACGTCACCCCTACCCCCTTCGACCCCTCTCAAATTTAGCTGTTTTGAGAGCAAACTCAATGTATGAAGGCTCATATCATCCTCAACAAATTAATGGATTTGCACAAACTATACAGCACTGGAGAGCCCTAATATAGGGCTCCAATTTCGTCTTTGGTTTGCGTCTGCGGCGTCATTATCAGCGGCGCGAGCGTCCAAAACGTCACCCCTACCCCCTTCAAACTGGCCAAATTTTAAAAACTCAAAATTTGAGAGCAAACTCAATGTATGAAGGCTCATATCATCCTCAACAAATTAATGGATTTGCACAAACTATACAGCACTGGAGAGCCCTAATATAGGGCTCCAATTTCGTCTTTGGTTTGCGTCTGCGGCGTAATTATTAGCGGCGCGAGCGTCCAAAACGTCACCCCTACCCCCTTCAAACTGGCCAAATTTTAAAAACTCAAAATTGCAACTATTGTTTACCTTTTTTTTCTGGAAACAACTCCGCTCTTAGTTTGACCATAACTCCTGAACTAGGTATGCTAGAGTGACGAAATTTGCATTTCTATCTGCCTTGAATATCCCCGCATCCGATGAGCAGCTTTTGGGGACCCTGCGACAAGTCCTTCATGCTCAAAAAGACGTGCAAGCAAGCATACCCCGAGTTGTTTTCAAGGGCTCGCAAGTTTAGCCAAATTCTGAAAACAAACACAACGTAAGAAGGCTCATTATCATCCCCAAAAAATTAATGGATTTCCACGTACTTTACACCACTGGAAAGCCCTGATATAGGGCTCCAATGTCGTATTTGGTTTGCGTCTGTGGCATAATTATCAGCGGCGCGAGCGTCCAAAACGTCACCCCTACCCCTTCGACCCCTCTCAAATTTAGCTGTTTTGAGAGCAAACTCAATGTATGAAGGCTCATATCATCCTCAACAAATTAATGGATTTGCACAAACTATACAGCACTGGAGAGCCCTAATATAGGGCTCCAATTTCGTCTTTGGTTTGCGTCTGCGGCGTCATTATCAGCGGCGCGAGCGTCCAAAACGTCACCCCTACCCCCTTCAAACTGGCCAAATTTTAAAAACTCAAAATTTGAGAGCAAACTCAATGTATGAAGGCTCATATCATCCTCAACAAATTAATGGATTTGCACAAACTATACAGCACTGGAGAGCCCTAATATAGGGCTCCAATTTCGTCTTTGGTTTGCGTCTGCGGCGTAATTATTAGCGGCGCGAGCGTCCAAAACGTCACCCCTACCCCCTTCAAACTGGCCAAATTTTAAAAACTCAAAATTGCAACTATTGTTTACCTTTTTTTTCTGGAAACAACTCCGCTCTTAGTTTGACCATAACTCCTGAACTAGGTATGCTAGAGTGACGAAATTTGCATTTCTATCTGCCTTGAATATCCCCGCATCCGATGAGCAGCTTTTGGGGACCCTGCGACAAGTCCTTCATGCTCAAAAAGACGTGCAAGCAAGCATACCCCGAGTTGTTTTCAAGGGCTCGCAAGTTTAGCCAAATTCTGAAAACAAACACAACGTAAGAAGGCTCATTATCATCCCCAAAAATTAATGGATTTCCACGTACTTTACACCACTGGAAAGCCCTGATATAGGGCTCCAATGTCGTATTTGGTTTGCGTCTGTGGCATAATTATCAGCGGCGCGAGCGTCCAAAACGTCACCCCTACCCCTTCGACCCCTCTCAAATTTAGCTGTTTTGAGAGCAAACTCAATGTATGAAGGCTCATATCATCCTCAACAAATTAATGGATTTGCACAAACTATACAGCACTGGAGAGCCCTAATATAGGGCTCCAATTTCGTCTTTGGTTTGCGTCTGCGGCGTCATTATCAGCGGCGCGAGCGTCCAAAACGTCACCCCTACCCCCTTCAAACTGGCCAAATTTTAAAAACTCAAAATTTGAGAGCAAACTCAATGTATGAAGGCTCATATCATCCTCAACAAATTAATGGATTTGCACAAACTATACAGCACTGGAGAGCCCTAATATAGGGCTCCAATTTCGTCTTTGGTTTGCGTCTGCGGCGTAATTATTAGCGGCGCGAGCGTCCAAAACGTCACCCCTACCCCCTTCAAACTGGCCAAATTTTAAAAACTCAAAATTGCAACTATTGTTTACCTTTTTTTTCTGGAAACAACTCCGCTCTTAGTTTGACCATAACTCCTGAACTAGGTATGCTAGAGTGACGAAATTTGCATTTCTATCTGCCTTGAATATCCCCGCATCCGATGAGCAGCTTTTGGGGACCCTGCGACAAGTCCTTCATGCTCAAAAAGACGTGCAAGCAAGCATACCCCGAGTTGTTTTCAAGGGCTCGCAAGTTTAGCCAAATTCTGAAAACAAACACAACGTAAGAAGGCTCATTATCATCCCCAAAAATTAATGGATTTCCACGTACTTTACACCACTGGAAAGCCCTGATATAGGGCTCCAATGTCGTATTTGGTTTGCGTCTGTGGCATAATTATCAGCGGCGCGAGCGTCCAAAACGTCACCCCTACCCCCTTCGACCCCTCTCAAATTTAGCTGTTTTGAGAGCAAACTCAATGTATGAAGGCTCATATCATCCTCAACAAATTAATGGATTTGCACAAACTATACAGCACTGGAGAGCCCTAATATAGGGCTCCAATTTCGTCTTTGGTTTGCGTCTGCGGCGTCATTATCAGCGGCGCGAGCGTCCAAAACGTCACCCCTACCCCCTTCAAACTGGCCAAATTTTAAAAACTCAAAATTTGAGAGCAAACTCAATGTATGAAGGCTCATATCATCCTCAACAAATTAATGGATTTGCACAAACTATACAGCACTGGAGAGCCCTAATATAGGGCTCCAATTTCGTCTTTGGTTTGCGTCTGCGGCGTAATTATTAGCGGCGCGAGCGTCCAAAACGTCACCCCTACCCCCTTCAAACTGGCCAAATTTTAAAAACTCAAAATTGCAACTATTGTTTACCTTTTTTTTCTGGAAACAACTCCGCTCTTAGTTTGACCATAACTCCTGAACTAGGTATGCTAGAGTGACGAAATTTGCATTTCTATCTGCCTTGAATATCCCCGCATCCGATGAGCAGCTTTTGGGGACCCTGCGACAAGTCCTTCATGCTCAAAAAGACGTGCAAGCAAGCATACCCCGAGTTGTTTTCAAGGGCTCGCAAGTTTAGCCAAATTCTGAAAACAAACACAACGTAAGAAGGCTCATTATCATCCCCAAAAATTAATGGATTTCCACGTACTTTACACCACTGGAAAGCCCTGATATAGGGCTCCAATGTCGTATTTGGTTTGCGTCTGTGGCATAATTATCAGCGGCGCGAGCGTCCAAAACGTCACCCCTACCCCCTTCGACCCCTCTCAAATTTAGCTGTTTTGAGAGCAAACTCAATGTATGAAGGCTCATATCATCCTCAACAAATTAATGGATTTGCACAAACTATACAGCACTGGAGAGCCCTAATATAGGGCTCCAATTTCGTCTTTGGTTTGCGTCTGCGGCGTCATTATCAGCGGCGCGAGCGTCCAAAACGTCACCCCTACCCCTTCAAACTGGCCAAATTTTAAAAACTCAAAATTTGAGAGCAAACTCAATGTATGAAGGCTCATATCATCCTCAACAAATTAATGGATTTGCACAAACTATACAGCACTGGAGAGCCCTAATATAGGGCTCCAATTTCGTCTTTGGTTTGCGTCTGCGGCGTAATTATTAGCGGCGCGAGCGTCCAAAACGTCACCCCTACCCCCTTCAAACTGGCCAAATTTTAAAAACTCAAAATTGCAACTATTGTTTACCTTTTTTTTCTGGAAACAACTCCGCTCTTAGTTTGACCATAACTCCTGAACTAGGTATGCTAGAGTGACGAAATTTGCATTTCTATCTGCCTTGAATATCCCCGCATCCGATGAGCAGCTTTTGGGGACCCTGCGACAAGTCCTTCATGCTCAAAAAGACGTGCAAGCAAGCATACCCCGAGTTGTTTTCAAGGGCTCGCAAGTTTAGCCAAATTCTGAAAACAAACACAACGTAAGAAGGCTCATTATCATCCCCCAAAAATTAATGGATTTCCACGTACTTTACACCACTGGAAAGCCCTGATATAGGGCTCCAATGTCGTATTTGGTTTGCGTCTGTGGCATAATTATCAGCGGCGCGAGCGTCCAAAACGTCACCCCTACCCCCTTCGACCCCTCTCAAATTTAGCTGTTTTGAGAGCAAACTCAATGTATGAAGGCTCATATCATCCTCAACAAATTAATGGATTTGCACAAACTATACAGCACTGGAGAGCCCTAATATAGGGCTCCAATTTCGTCTTTGGTTTGCGTCTGCGGCGTCATTATCAGCGGCGCGAGCGTCCAAAACGTCACCCCTACCCCCTTCAAACTGGCCAAATTTTAAAAACTCAAAATTTGAGAGCAAACTCAATGTATGAAGGCTCATATCATCCTCAACAAATTAATGGATTTGCACAAACTATACAGCACTGGAGAGCCCTAATATAGGGCTCCAATTTCGTCTTTGGTTTGCGTCTGCGGCGTAATTATTAGCGGCGCGAGCGTCCAAAACGTCACCCCTACCCCCTTCAAACTGGCCAAATTTTAAAAACTCAAAATTGCAACTATTGTTTACCTTTTTTTTTTCTGGAAACAACTCCGCTCTTAGTTTGACCATAACTCCTGAACTAGGTATGCTAGAGTGACGAAATTTGCATTTCTATCTGCCTTGAATATCCCCGCATCCGATGAGCAGCTTTTGGGGACCCTGCGACAAGTCCTTCATGCTCAAAAAGACGTGCAAGCAAGCATACCCCGAGTTGTTTTCAAGGGCTCGCAAGTTTAGCCAAATTCTGAAAACAAACACAACGTAAGAAGGCTCATTATCATCCCCAAAAAATTAATGGATTTCCACGTACTTTACACCACTGGAAAGCCCTGATATAGGGCTCCAATGTCGTATTTGGTTTGCGTCTGTGGCATAATTATCAGCGGCGCGAGCGTCCAAAACGTCACCCCTACCCCCTTCGACCCCTCTCAAATTTAGCTGTTTTGAGAGCAAACTCAATGTATGAAGGCTCATATCATCCTCAACAAATTAATGGATTTGCACAAACTATACAGCACTGGAGAGCCCTAATATAGGGCTCCAATTTCGTCTTTGGTTTGCGTCTGCGGCGTCATTATCAGCGGCGCGAGCGTCCAAAACGTCACCCCTACCCCCTTCAAACTGGCCAAATTTTAAAAACTCAAAATTTGAGAGCAAACTCAATGTATGAAGGCTCATATCATCCTCAACAAATTAATGGATTTGCACAAACTATACAGCACTGGAGAGCCCTAATATAGGGCTCCAATTTCGTCTTTGGTTTGCGTCTGCGGCGTAATTATTAGCGGCGCGAGCGTCCAAAACGTCACCCCTACCCCTTCAAACTGGCCAAATTTTAAAAACTCAAAATTGCAACTATTGTTTACCTTTTTTTTTTCTGGAAACAACTCCGCTCTTAGTTTGACCATAACTCCTGAACTAGGTATGCTAGAGTGACGAAATTTGCATTTCTATCTGCCTTGAATATCCCCGCATCCGATGAGCAGCTTTTGGGGACCCTGCGACAAGTCCTTCATGCTCAAAAAGACGTGCAAGCAAGCATACCCCGAGTTGTTTTCAAGGGCTCGCAAGTTTAGCCAAATTCTGAAAACAAACACAACGTAAGAAGGCTCATTATCATCCCCAAAAATTAATGGATTTCCACGTACTTTACACCACTGGAAAGCCCTGATATAGGGCTCCAATGTCGTATTTGGTTTGCGTCTGTGGCATAATTATCAGCGGCGCGAGCGTCCAAAACGTCACCCCTACCCCTTCGACCCCTCTCAAATTTAGCTGTTTTGAGAGCAAACTCAATGTATGAAGGCTCATATCATCCTCAACAAATTAATGGATTTGCACAAACTATACAGCACTGGAGAGCCCTAATATAGGGCTCCAATTTCGTCTTTGGTTTGCGTCTGCGGCGTCATTATCAGCGGCGCGAGCGTCCAAAACGTCACCCCTACCCCCTTCAAACTGGCCAAATTTTAAAAACTCAAAATTTGAGAGCAAACTCAATGTATGAAGGCTCATATCATCCTCAACAAATTAATGGATTTGCACAAACTATACAGCACTGGAGAGCCCTAATATAGGGCTCCAATTTCGTCTTTGGTTTGCGTCTGCGGCGTAATTATTAGCGGCGCGAGCGTCCAAAACGTCACCCCTACCCCCTTCAAACTGGCCAAATTTTAAAAACTCAAAATTGCAACTATTGTTTACCTTTTTTTTCTGGAAACAACTCCGCTCTTAGTTTGACCATAACTCCTGAACTAGGTATGCTAGAGTGACGAAATTTGCATTTCTATCTGCCTTGAATATCCCCGCATCCGATGAGCAGCTTTTGGGGACCCTGCGACAAGTCCTTCATGCTCAAAAAGACGTGCAAGCAAGCATACCCCGAGTTGTTTTCAAGGGCTCGCAAGTTTAGCCAAATTCTGAAAACAAACACAACGTAAGAAGGCTCATTATCATCCCCCAAAAATTAATGGATTTCCACGTACTTTACACCACTGGAAAGCCCTGATATAGGGCTCCAATGTCGTATTTGGTTTGCGTCTGTGGCATAATTATCAGCGGCGCGAGCGTCCAAAACGTCACCCCTACCCCCTTCGACCCCTCTCAAATTTAGCTGTTTTGAGAGCAAACTCAATGTATGAAGGCTCATATCATCCTCAACAAATTAATGGATTTGCACAAACTATACAGCACTGGAGAGCCCTAATATAGGGCTCCAATTTCGTCTTTGGTTTGCGTCTGCGGCGTCATTATCAGCGGCGCGAGCGTCCAAAACGTCACCCCTACCCCCTTCAAACTGGCCAAATTTTAAAAACTCAAAATTTGAGAGCAAACTCAATGTATGAAGGCTCATATCATCCTCAACAAATTAATGGATTTGCACAAACTATACAGCACTGGAGAGCCCTAATATAGGGCTCCAATTTCGTCTTTGGTTTGCGTCTGCGGCGTAATTATTAGCGGCGCGAGCGTCCAAAACGTCACCCCTACCCCCTTCAAACTGGCCAAATTTTAAAAACTCAAAATTGCAACTATTGTTTACCTTTTTTTTCTGGAAACAACTCCGCTCTTAGTTTGACCATAACTCCTGAACTAGGTATGCTAGAGTGACGAAATTTGCATTTCTATCTGCCTTGAATATCCCCGCATCCGATGAGCAGCTTTTGGGGACCCTGCGACAAGTCCTTCATGCTCAAAAAGACGTGCAAGCAAGCATACCCCGAGTTGTTTTCAAGGGCTCGCAAGTTTAGCCAAATTCTGAAAACAAACACAACGTAAGAAGGCTCATTATCATCCCCAAAAATTAATGGATTTCCACGTACTTTACACCACTGGAAAGCCCTGATATAGGGCTCCAATGTCGTATTTGGTTTGCGTCTGTGGCATAATTATCAGCGGCGCGAGCGTCCAAAACGTCACCCCTACCCCCTTCGACCCCTCTCAAATTTAGCTGTTTTGAGAGCAAACTCAATGTATGAAGGCTCATATCATCCTCAACAAATTAATGGATTTGCACAAACTATACAGCACTGGAGAGCCCTAATATAGGGCTCCAATTTCGTCTTTGGTTTGCGTCTGCGGCGTCATTATCAGCGGCGCGAGCGTCCAAAACGTCACCCCTACCCCCTTCAAACTGGCCAAATTTTAAAAACTCAAAATTTGAGAGCAAACTCAATGTATGAAGGCTCATATCATCCTCAACAAATTAATGGATTTGCACAAACTATACAGCACTGGAGAGCCCTAATATAGGGCTCCAATTTCGTCTTTGGTTTGCGTCTGCGGCGTAATTATTAGCGGCGCGAGCGTCCAAAACGTCACCCCTACCCCCTTCAAACTGGCCAAATTTTAAAAACTCAAAATTGCAACTATTGTTTACCTTTTTTTTTTCTGGAAACAACTCCGCTCTTAGTTTGACCATAACTCCTGAACTAGGTATGCTAGAGTGACGAAATTTGCATTTCTATCTGCCTTGAATATCCCCGCATCCGATGAGCAGCTTTTGGGGACCCTGCGACAAGTCCTTCATGCTCAAAAAGACGTGCAAGCAAGCATACCCCGAGTTGTTTTCAAGGGCTCGCAAGTTTAGCCAAATTCTGAAAACAAACACAACGTAAGAAGGCTCATTATCATCCCCAAAAAATTAATGGATTTCCACGTACTTTACACCACTGGAAAGCCCTGATATAGGGCTCCAATGTCGTATTTGGTTTGCGTCTGTGGCATAATTATCAGCGGCGCGAGCGTCCAAAACGTCACCCCTACCCCCTTCGACCCCTCTCAAATTTAGCTGTTTTGAGAGCAAACTCAATGTATGAAGGCTCATATCATCCTCAACAAATTAATGGATTTGCACAAACTATACAGCACTGGAGAGCCCTAATATAGGGCTCCAATTTCGTCTTTGGTTTGCGTCTGCGGCGTCATTATCAGCGGCGCGAGCGTCCAAAACGTCACCCCTACCCCCTTCAAACTGGCCAAATTTTAAAAACTCAAAATTTGAGAGCAAACTCAATGTATGAAGGCTCATATCATCCTCAACAAATTAATGGATTTGCACAAACTATACAGCACTGGAGAGCCCTAATATAGGGCTCCAATTTCGTCTTTGGTTTGCGTCTGCGGCGTAATTATTAGCGGCGCGAGCGTCCAAAACGTCACCCCTACCCCCTTCAAACTGGCCAAATTTTAAAAACTCAAAATTGCAACTATTGTTTACCTTTTTTTTTTCTGGAAACAACTCCGCTCTTAGTTTGACCATAACTCCTGAACTAGGTATGCTAGAGTGACGAAATTTGCATTTCTATCTGCCTTGAATATCCCCGCATCCGATGAGCAGCTTTTGGGGACCCTGCGACAAGTCCTTCATGCTCAAAAAGACGTGCAAGCAAGCATACCCCGAGTTGTTTTCAAGGGCTCGCAAGTTTAGCCAAATTCTGAAAACAAACACAACGTAAGAAGGCTCATTATCATCCCCAAAAAATTAATGGATTTCCACGTACTTTACACCACTGGAAAGCCCTGATATAGGGCTCCAATGTCGTATTTGGTTTGCGTCTGTGGCATAATTATCAGCGGCGCGAGCGTCCAAAACGTCACCCCTACCCCCTTCGACCCCTCTCAAATTTAGCTGTTTTGAGAGCAAACTCAATGTATGAAGGCTCATATCATCCTCAACAAATTAATGGATTTGCACAAACTATACAGCACTGGAGAGCCCTAATATAGGGCTCCAATTTCGTCTTTGGTTTGCGTCTGCGGCGTCATTATCAGCGGCGCGAGCGTCCAAAACGTCACCCCTACCCCCTTCAAACTGGCCAAATTTTAAAAACTCAAAATTTGAGAGCAAACTCAATGTATGAAGGCTCATATCATCCTCAACAAATTAATGGATTTGCACAAACTATACAGCACTGGAGAGCCCTAATATAGGGCTCCAATTTCGTCTTTGGTTTGCGTCTGCGGCGTAATTATTAGCGGCGCGAGCGTCCAAAACGTCACCCCTACCCCCTTCAAACTGGCCAAATTTTAAAAACTCAAAATTGCAACTATTGTTTACCTTTTTTTTCTGGAAACAACTCCGCTCTTAGTTTGACCATAACTCCTGAACTAGGTATGCTAGAGTGACGAAATTTGCATTTCTATCTGCCTTGAATATCCCCGCATCCGATGAGCAGCTTTTGGGGACCCTGCGACAAGTCCTTCATGCTCAAAAAGACGTGCAAGCAAGCATACCCCGAGTTGTTTTCAAGGGCTCGCAAGTTTAGCCAAATTCTGAAAACAAACACAACGTAAGAAGGCTCATTATCATCCCCAAAAAATTAATGGATTTCCACGTACTTTACACCACTGGAAAGCCCTGATATAGGGCTCCAATGTCGTATTTGGTTTGCGTCTGTGGCATAATTATCAGCGGCGCGAGCGTCCAAAACGTCACCCCTACCCCCTTCGACCCTCTCAAATTTAGCTGTTTTGAGAGCAAACTCAATGTATGAAGGCTCATATCATCCTCAACAAATTAATGGATTTGCACAAACTATACAGCACTGGAGAGCCCTAATATAGGGCTCCAATTTCGTCTTTGGTTTGCGTCTGCGGCGTCATTATCAGCGGCGCGAGCGTCCAAAACGTCACCCCTCCCCCTTCAAACTGGCCAAATTTTAAAAACTCAAAATTTGAGAGCAAACTCAATGTATGAAGGCTCATATCATCCTCAACAAATTAATGGATTTGCACAAACTATACAGCACTGGAGAGCCCTAATATAGGGCTCCAATTTCGTCTTTGGTTTGCGTCTGCGGCGTAATTATTAGCGGCGCGAGCGTCCAAAACGTCACCCCTACCCCCTTCAAACTGGCCAAATTTTAAAAACTCAAAATTGCAACTATTGTTTACCTTTTTTTTCTGGAAACAACTCCGCTCTTAGTTTGACCATAACTCCTGAACTAGGTATGCTAGAGTGACGAAATTTGCATTTCTATCTGCCTTGAATATCCCCGCATCCGATGAGCAGCTTTTGGGACCCTGCGACAAGTCCTTCATGCTCAAAAAGACGTGCAAGCAAGCATACCCCGAGTTGTTTTCAAGGGCTCGCAAGTTTAGCCAAATTCTGAAAACAAACACAACGTAAGAAGGCTCATTATCATCCCCCAAAAATTAATGGATTTCCACGTACTTTACACCACTGGAAAGCCCTGATATAGGGCTCCAATGTCGTATTTGGTTTGCGTCTGTGGCATAATTATCAGCGGCGCGAGCGTCCAAAACGTCACCCCTACCCCCTTCGACCCCTCTCAAATTTAGCTGTTTTGAGAGCAAACTCAATGTATGAAGGCTCATATCATCCTCAACAAATTAATGGATTTGCACAAACTATACAGCACTGGAGAGCCCTAATATAGGGCTCCAATTTCGTCTTTGGTTTGCGTCTGCGGCGTCATTATCAGCGGCGCGAGCGTCCAAAACGTCACCCCTACCCCTTCAAACTGGCCAAATTTTAAAAACTCAAAATTTGAGAGCAAACTCAATGTATGAAGGCTCATATCATCCTCAACAAATTAATGGATTTGCACAAACTATACAGCACTGGAGAGCCCTAATATAGGGCTCCAATTTCGTCTTTGGTTTGCGTCTGCGGCGTAATTATTAGCGGCGCGAGCGTCCAAAACGTCACCCCTACCCCCTTCAAACTGGCCAAATTTTAAAAACTCAAAATTGCAACTATTGTTTACCTTTTTTTTCTGGAAACAACTCCGCTCTTAGTTTGACCATAACTCCTGAACTAGGTATGCTAGAGTGACGAAATTTGCATTTCTATCTGCCTTGAATATCCCCGCATCCGATGAGCAGCTTTTGGGGACCCTGCGACAAGTCCTTCATGCTCAAAAAGACGTGCAAGCAAGCATACCCCGAGTTGTTTTCAAGGGCTCGCAAGTTTAGCCAAATTCTGAAAACAAACACAACGTAAGAAGGCTCATTATCATCCCCAAAAATTAATGGATTTCCACGTACTTTACACCACTGGAAAGCCCTGATATAGGGCTCCAATGTCGTATTTGGTTTGCGTCTGTGGCATAATTATCAGCGGCGCGAGCGTCCAAAACGTCACCCCTACCCCCTTCGACCCCTCTCAAATTTAGCTGTTTTGAGAGCAAACTCAATGTATGAAGGCTCATATCATCCTCAACAAATTAATGGATTTGCACAAACTATACAGCACTGGAGAGCCCTAATATAGGGCTCCAATTTCGTCTTTGGTTTGCGTCTGCGGCGTCATTATCAGCGGCGCGAGCGTCCAAAACGTCACCCCTACCCCCTTCAAACTGGCCAAATTTTAAAAACTCAAAATTTGAGAGCAAACTCAATGTATGAAGGCTCATATCATCCTCAACAAATTAATGGATTTGCACAAACTATACAGCACTGGAGAGCCCTAATATAGGGCTCCAATTTCGTCTTTGGTTTGCGTCTGCGGCGTAATTATTAGCGGCGCGAGCGTCCAAAACGTCACCCCTACCCCCTTCAAACTGGCCAAATTTTAAAAACTCAAAATTGCAACTATTGTTTACCTTTTTTTTCTGGAAACAACTCCGCTCTTAGTTTGACCATAACTCCTGAACTAGGTATGCTAGAGTGACGAAATTTGCATTTCTATCTGCCTTGAATATCCCCGCATCCGATGAGCAGCTTTTGGGGACCCTGCGACAAGTCCTTCATGCTCAAAAAGACGTGCAAGCAAGCATACCCCGAGTTGTTTTCAAGGGCTCGCAAGTTTAGCCAAATTCTGAAAACAAACACAACGTAAGAAGGCTCATTATCATCCCCCAAAAATTAATGGATTTCCACGTACTTTACACCACTGGAAAGCCCTGATATAGGGCTCCAATGTCGTATTTGGTTTGCGTCTGTGGCATAATTATCAGCGGCGCGAGCGTCCAAAACGTCACCCCTACCCCCTTCGACCCCTCTCAAATTTAGCTGTTTTGAGAGCAAACTCAATGTATGAAGGCTCATATCATCCTCAACAAATTAATGGATTTGCACAAACTATACAGCACTGGAGAGCCCTAATATAGGGCTCCAATTTCGTCTTTGGTTTGCGTCTGCGGCGTCATTATCAGCGGCGCGAGCGTCCAAAACGTCACCCCTACCCCCTTCAAACTGGCCAAATTTTAAAAACTCAAAATTTGAGAGCAAACTCAATGTATGAAGGCTCATATCATCCTCAACAAATTAATGGATTTGCACAAACTATACAGCACTGGAGAGCCCTAATATAGGGCTCCAATTTCGTCTTTGGTTTGCGTCTGCGGCGTAATTATTAGCGGCGCGAGCGTCCAAAACGTCACCCCTACCCCCTTCAAACTGGCCAAATTTTAAAAACTCAAAATTGCAACTATTGTTTACCTTTTTTTTCTGGAAACAACTCCGCTCTTAGTTTGACCATAACTCCTGAACTAGGTATGCTAGAGTGACGAAATTTGCATTTCTATCTGCCTTGAATATCCCCGCATCCGATGAGCAGCTTTTGGGGACCCTGCGACAAGTCCTTCATGCTCAAAAAGACGTGCAAGCAAGCATACCCCGAGTTGTTTTCAAGGGCTCGCAAGTTTAGCCAAATTCTGAAAACAAACACAACGTAAGAAGGCTCATTATCATCCCCCAAAAATTAATGGATTTCCACGTACTTTACACCACTGGAAAGCCCTGATATAGGGCTCCAATGTCGTATTTGGTTTGCGTCTGTGGCATAATTATCAGCGGCGCGAGCGTCCAAAACGTCACCCCTACCCCCTTCGACCCTCTCAAATTTAGCTGTTTTGAGAGCAAACTCAATGTATGAAGGCTCATATCATCCTCAACAAATTAATGGATTTGCACAAACTATACAGCACTGGAGAGCCCTAATATAGGGCTCCAATTTCGTCTTTGGTTTGCGTCTGCGGCGTCATTATCAGCGGCGCGAGCGTCCAAAACGTCACCCCTACCCCCTTCAAACTGGCCAAATTTTAAAAACTCAAAATTTGAGAGCAAACTCAATGTATGAAGGCTCATATCATCCTCAACAAATTAATGGATTTGCACAAACTATACAGCACTGGAGAGCCCTAATATAGGGCTCCAATTTCGTCTTTGGTTTGCGTCTGCGGCGTAATTATTAGCGGCGCGAGCGTCCAAAACGTCACCCCTACCCCCTTCAAACTGGCCAAATTTTAAAAACTCAAAATTGCAACTATTGTTTACCTTTTTTTTCTGGAAACAACTCCGCTCTTAGTTTGACCATAACTCCTGAACTAGGTATGCTAGAGTGACGAAATTTGCATTTCTATCTGCCTTGAATATCCCCGCATCCGATGAGCAGCTTTTGGGGACCCTGCGACAAGTCCTTCATGCTCAAAAAGACGTGCAAGCAAGCATACCCCGAGTTGTTTTCAAGGGCTCGCAAGTTTAGCCAAATTCTGAAAACAAACACAACGTAAGAAGGCTCATTATCATCCCCAAAAATTTAATGGATTTCCACGTACTTTACACCACTGGAAAGCCCTGATATAGGGCTCCAATGTCGTATTTGGTTTGCGTCTGTGGCATAATTATCAGCGGCGCGAGCGTCCAAAACGTCACCCCTACCCCCTTCGACCCCTCTCAAATTTAGCTGTTTTGAGAGCAAACTCAATGTATGAAGGCTCATATCATCCTCAACAAATTAATGGATTTGCACAAACTATACAGCACTGGAGAGCCCTAATATAGGGCTCCAATTTCGTCTTTGGTTTGCGTCTGCGGCGTCATTATCAGCGGCGCGAGCGTCCAAAACGTCACCCCTACCCCCTTCAAACTGGCCAAATTTTAAAAACTCAAAATTTGAGAGCAAACTCAATGTATGAAGGCTCATATCATCCTCAACAAATTAATGGATTTGCACAAACTATACAGCACTGGAGAGCCCTAATATAGGGCTCCAATTTCGTCTTTGGTTTGCGTCTGCGGCGTAATTATTAGCGGCGCGAGCGTCCAAAACGTCACCCCTACCCCCTTCAAACTGGCCAAATTTTAAAAACTCAAAATTGCAACTATTGTTTACCTTTTTTTTCTGGAAACAACTCCGCTCTTAGTTTGACCATAACTCCTGAACTAGGTATGCTAGAGTGACGAAATTTGCATTTCTATCTGCCTTGAATATCCCCGCATCCGATGAGCAGCTTTTGGGGACCCTGCGACAAGTCCTTCATGCTCAAAAAGACGTGCAAGCAAGCATACCCCGAGTTGTTTTCAAGGGCTCGCAAGTTTAGCCAAATTCTGAAAACAAACACAACGTAAGAAGGCTCATTATCATCCCCAAAAATTAATGGATTTCCACGTACTTTACACCACTGGAAAGCCCTGATATAGGGCTCCAATGTCGTATTTGGTTTGCGTCTGTGGCATAATTATCAGCGGCGCGAGCGTCCAAAACGTCACCCCTACCCCCTTCGACCCCTCTCAAATTTAGCTGTTTTGAGAGCAAACTCAATGTATGAAGGCTCATATCATCCTCAACAAATTAATGGATTTGCACAAACTATACAGCACTGGAGAGCCCTAATATAGGGCTCCAATTTCGTCTTTGGTTTGCGTCTGCGGCGTCATTATCAGCGGCGCGAGCGTCCAAAACGTCACCCCTACCCCCTTCAAACTGGCCAAATTTTAAAAACTCAAAATTTGAGAGCAAACTCAATGTATGAAGGCTCATATCATCCTCAACAAATTAATGGATTTGCACAAACTATACAGCACTGGAGAGCCCTAATATAGGGCTCCAATTTCGTCTTTGGTTTGCGTCTGCGGCGTAATTATTAGCGGCGCGAGCGTCCAAAACGTCACCCCTACCCCCTTCAAACTGGCCAAATTTTAAAAACTCAAAATTGCAACTATTGTTTACCTTTTTTTTCTGGAAACAACTCCGCTCTTAGTTTGACCATAACTCCTGAACTAGGTATGCTAGAGTGACGAAATTTGCATTTCTATCTGCCTTGAATATCCCCGCATCCGATGAGCAGCTTTTGGGGACCCTGCGACAAGTCCTTCATGCTCAAAAAGACGTGCAAGCAAGCATACCCCGAGTTGTTTTCAAGGGCTCGCAAGTTTAGCCAAATTCTGAAAACAAACACAACGTAAGAAGGCTCATTATCATCCCCAAATATTTAATGGATTTCCACGTACTTTACACCACTGGAAAGCCCTGATATAGGGCTCCAATGTCGTATTTGGTTTGCGTCTGTGGCATAATTATCAGCGGCGCGAGCGTCCAAAACGTCACCCCTACCCCCTTCGACCCCTCTCAAATTTAGCTGTTTTGAGAGCAAACTCAATGTATGAAGGCTCATATCATCCTCAACAAATTAATGGATTTGCACAAACTATACAGCACTGGAGAGCCCTAATATAGGGCTCCAATTTCGTCTTTGGTTTGCGTCTGCGGCGTCATTATCAGCGGCGCGAGCGTCCAAAACGTCACCCCTACCCCCTTCAAACTGGCCAAATTTTAAAAACTCAAAATTTGAGAGCAAACTCAATGTATGAAGGCTCATATCATCCTCAACAAATTAATGGATTTGCACAAACTATACAGCACTGGAGAGCCCTAATATAGGGCTCCAATTTCGTCTTTGGTTTGCGTCTGCGGCGTAATTATTAGCGGCGCGAGCGTCCAAAACGTCACCCCTACCCCCTTCAAACTGGCCAAATTTTAAAAACTCAAAATTGCAACTATTGTTTACCTTTTTTTTCTGGAAACAACTCCGCTCTTAGTTTGACCATAACTCCTGAACTAGGTATGCTAGAGTGACGAAATTTGCATTTCTATCTGCCTTGAATATCCCCGCATCCGATGAGCAGCTTTTGGGGACCCTGCGACAAGTCCTTCATGCTCAAAAAGACGTGCAAGCAAGCATACCCCGAGTTGTTTTCAAGGGCTCGCAAGTTTAGCCAAATTCTGAAAACAAACACAACGTAAGAAGGCTCATTATCATCCCCCAAAAATTAATGGATTTCCACGTACTTTACACCACTGGAAAGCCCTGATATAGGGCTCCAATGTCGTATTTGGTTTGCGTCTGTGGCATAATTATCAGCGGCGCGAGCGTCCAAAACGTCACCCCTACCCCCTTCGACCCTCTCAAATTTAGCTGTTTTGAGAGCAAACTCAATGTATGAAGGCTCATATCATCCTCAACAAATTAATGGATTTGCACAAACTATACAGCACTGGAGAGCCCTAATATAGGGCTCCAATTTCGTCTTTGGTTTGCGTCTGCGGCGTCATTATCAGCGGCGCGAGCGTCCAAAACGTCACCCCTACCCCCTTCAAACTGGCCAAATTTTAAAAACTCAAAATTTGAGAGCAAACTCAATGTATGAAGGCTCATATCATCCTCAACAAATTAATGGATTTGCACAAACTATACAGCACTGGAGAGCCCTAATATAGGGCTCCAATTTCGTCTTTGGTTTGCGTCTGCGGCGTAATTATTAGCGGCGCGAGCGTCCAAAACGTCACCCCTACCCCCTTCAAACTGGCCAAATTTTAAAAACTCAAAATTGCAACTATTGTTTACCTTTTTTTCTGGAAACAACTCCGCTCTTAGTTTGACCATAACTCCTGAACTAGGTATGCTAGAGTGACGAAATTTGCATTTCTATCTGCCTTGAATATCCCCGCATCCGATGAGCAGCTTTTGGGGACCCTGCGACAAGTCCTTCATGCTCAAAAAGACGTGCAAGCAAGCATACCCCGAGTTGTTTTCAAGGGCTCGCAAGTTTAGCCAAATTCTGAAAACAAACACAACGTAAGAAGGCTCATTATCATCCCCAAAAATTAATGGATTTCCACGTACTTTACACCACTGGAAAGCCCTGATATAGGGCTCCAATGTCGTATTTGGTTTGCGTCTGTGGCATAATTATCAGCGGCGCGAGCGTCCAAAACGTCACCCCTACCCCTTCGACCCCTCTCAAATTTAGCTGTTTTGAGAGCAAACTCAATGTATGAAGGCTCATATCATCCTCAACAAATTAATGGATTTGCACAAACTATACAGCACTGGAGAGCCCTAATATAGGGCTCCAATTTCGTCTTTGGTTTGCGTCTGCGGCGTCATTATCAGCGGCGCGAGCGTCCAAAACGTCACCCCTACCCCCTTCAAACTGGCCAAATTTTAAAAACTCAAAATTTGAGAGCAAACTCAATGTATGAAGGCTCATATCATCCTCAACAAATTAATGGATTTGCACAAACTATACAGCACTGGAGAGCCCTAATATAGGGCTCCAATTTCGTCTTTGGTTTGCGTCTGCGGCGTAATTATTAGCGGCGCGAGCGTCCAAAACGTCACCCCTACCCCCTTCAAACTGGCCAAATTTTAAAAACTCAAAATTGCAACTATTGTTTACCTTTTTTTTCTGGAAACAACTCCGCTCTTAGTTTGACCATAACTCCTGAACTAGGTATGCTAGAGTGACGAAATTTGCATTTCTATCTGCCTTGAATATCCCCGCATCCGATGAGCAGCTTTTGGGGACCCTGCGACAAGTCCTTCATGCTCAAAAAGACGTGCAAGCAAGCATACCCCGAGTTGTTTTCAAGGGCTCGCAAGTTTAGCCAAATTCTGAAAACAAACACAACGTAAGAAGGCTCATTATCATCCCCAAAAATTAATGGATTTCCACGTACTTTACACCACTGGAAAGCCCTGATATAGGGCTCCAATGTCGTATTTGGTTTGCGTCTGTGGCATAATTATCAGCGGCGCGAGCGTCCAAAACGTCACCCCTACCCCCTTCGACCCCTCTCAAATTTAGCTGTTTTGAGAGCAAACTCAATGTATGAAGGCTCATATCATCCTCAACAAATTAATGGATTTGCACAAACTATACAGCACTGGAGAGCCCTAATATAGGGCTCCAATTTCGTCTTTGGTTTGCGTCTGCGGCGTCATTATCAGCGGCGCGAGCGTCCAAAACGTCACCCCTACCCCCTTCAAACTGGCCAAATTTTAAAAACTCAAAATTTGAGAGCAAACTCAATGTATGAAGGCTCATATCATCCTCAACAAATTAATGGATTTGCACAAACTATACAGCACTGGAGAGCCCTAATATAGGGCTCCAATTTCGTCTTTGGTTTGCGTCTGCGGCGTAATTATTAGCGGCGCGAGCGTCCAAAACGTCACCCCTACCCCCTTCAAACTGGCCAAATTTTAAAAACTCAAAATTGCAACTATTGTTTACCTTTTTTTTCTGGAAACAACTCCGCTCTTAGTTTGACCATAACTCCTGAACTAGGTATGCTAGAGTGACGAAATTTGCATTTCTATCTGCCTTGAATATCCCCGCATCCGATGAGCAGCTTTTGGGGACCCTGCGACAAGTCCTTCATGCTCAAAAAGACGTGCAAGCAAGCATACCCCGAGTTGTTTTCAAGGGCTCGCAAGTTTAGCCAAATTCTGAAAACAAACACAACGTAAGAAGGCTCATTATCATCCCCAAAAAATTAATGGATTTCCACGTACTTTACACCACTGGAAAGCCCTGATATAGGGCTCCAATGTCGTATTTGGTTTGCGTCTGTGGCATAATTATCAGCGGCGCGAGCGTCCAAAACGTCACCCCTACCCCCTTCGACCCCTCTCAAATTTAGCTGTTTTGAGAGCAAACTCAATGTATGAAGGCTCATATCATCCTCAACAAATTAATGGATTTGCACAAACTATACAGCACTGGAGAGCCCTAATATAGGGCTCCAATTTCGTCTTTGGTTTGCGTCTGCGGCGTCATTATCAGCGGCGCGAGCGTCCAAAACGTCACCCCTACCCCCTTCAAACTGGCCAAATTTTAAAAACTCAAAATTTGAGAGCAAACTCAATGTATGAAGGCTCATATCATCCTCAACAAATTAATGGATTTGCACAAACTATACAGCACTGGAGAGCCCTAATATAGGGCTCCAATTTCGTCTTTGGTTTGCGTCTGCGGCGTAATTATTAGCGGCGCGAGCGTCCAAAACGTCACCCCTACCCCCTTCAAACTGGCCAAATTTTAAAAACTCAAAATTGCAACTATTGTTTACCTTTTTTTCTGGAAACAACTCCGCTCTTAGTTTGACCATAACTCCTGAACTAGGTATGCTAGAGTGACGAAATTTGCATTTCTATCTGCCTTGAATATCCCCGCATCCGATGAGCAGCTTTTGGGGACCCTGCGACAAGTCCTTCATGCTCAAAAAGACGTGCAAGCAAGCATACCCCGAGTTGTTTTCAAGGGCTCGCAAGTTTAGCCAAATTCTGAAAACAAACACAACGTAAGAAGGCTCATTATCATCCCCAAAAAATTAATGGATTTCCACGTACTTTACACCACTGGAAAGCCCTGATATAGGGCTCCAATGTCGTATTTGGTTTGCGTCTGTGGCATAATTATCAGCGGCGCGAGCGTCCAAAACGTCACCCCTACCCCCTTCGACCCCTCTCAAATTTAGCTGTTTTGAGAGCAAACTCAATGTATGAAGGCTCATATCATCCTCAACAAATTAATGGATTTGCACAAACTATACAGCACTGGAGAGCCCTAATATAGGGCTCCAATTTCGTCTTTGGTTTGCGTCTGCGGCGTCATTATCAGCGGCGCGAGCGTCCAAAACGTCACCCCTACCCCCTTCAAACTGGCCAAATTTTAAAAACTCAAAATTTGAGAGCAAACTCAATGTATGAAGGCTCATATCATCCTCAACAAATTAATGGATTTGCACAAACTATACAGCACTGGAGAGCCCTAATATAGGGCTCCAATTTCGTCTTTGGTTTGCGTCTGCGGCGTAATTATTAGCGGCGCGAGCGTCCAAAACGTCACCCCTACCCCCTTCAAACTGGCCAAATTTTAAAAACTCAAAATTGCAACTATTGTTTACCTTTTTTTTCTGGAAACAACTCCGCTCTTAGTTTGACCATAACTCCTGAACTAGGTATGCTAGAGTGACGAAATTTGCATTTCTATCTGCCTTGAATATCCCCGCATCCGATGAGCAGCTTTTGGGGACCCTGCGACAAGTCCTTCATGCTCAAAAAGACGTGCAAGCAAGCATACCCCGAGTTGTTTTCAAGGGCTCGCAAGTTTAGCCAAATTCTGAAAACAAACACAACGTAAGAAGGCTCATTATCATCCCCAAAAAATTAATGGATTTCCACGTACTTTACACCACTGGAAAGCCCTGATATAGGGCTCCAATGTCGTATTTGGTTTGCGTCTGTGGCATAATTATCAGCGGCGCGAGCGTCCAAAACGTCACCCCTACCCCCTTCGACCCCTCTCAAATTTAGCTGTTTTGAGAGCAAACTCAATGTATGAAGGCTCATATCATCCTCAACAAATTAATGGATTTGCACAAACTATACAGCACTGGAGAGCCCTAATATAGGGCTCCAATTTCGTCTTTGGTTTGCGTCTGCGGCGTCATTATCAGCGGCGCGAGCGTCCAAAACGTCACCCCTACCCCCTTCAAACTGGCCAAATTTTAAAAACTCAAAATTTGAGAGCAAACTCAATGTATGAAGGCTCATATCATCCTCAACAAATTAATGGATTTGCACAAACTATACAGCACTGGAGAGCCCTAATATAGGGCTCCAATTTCGTCTTTGGTTTGCGTCTGCGGCGTAATTATTAGCGGCGCGAGCGTCCAAAACGTCACCCCTACCCCCTTCAAACTGGCCAAATTTTAAAAACTCAAAATTGCAACTATTGTTTACCTTTTTTTTCTGGAAACAACTCCGCTCTTAGTTTGACCATAACTCCTGAACTAGGTATGCTAGAGTGACGAAATTTGCATTTCTATCTGCCTTGAATATCCCCGCATCCGATGAGCAGCTTTTGGGGACCCTGCGACAAGTCCTTCATGCTCAAAAAGACGTGCAAGCAAGCATACCCCGAGTTGTTTTCAAGGGCTCGCAAGTTTAGCCAAATTCTGAAAACAAACACAACGTAAGAAGGCTCATTATCATCCCCAAAGAATTAATGGATTTCCACGTACTTTACACCACTGGAAAGCCCTGATATAGGGCTCCAATGTCGTATTTGGTTTGCGTCTGTGGCATAATTATCAGCGGCGCGAGCGTCCAAAACGTCACCCCTACCCCCTTCGACCCCTCTCAAATTTAGCTGTTTTGAGAGCAAACTCAATGTATGAAGGCTCATATCATCCTCAACAAATTAATGGATTTGCACAAACTATACAGCACTGGAGAGCCCTAATATAGGGCTCCAATTTCGTCTTTGGTTTGCGTCTGCGGCGTCATTATCAGCGGCGCGAGCGTCCAAAACGTCACCCCTACCCCCTTCAAACTGGCCAAATTTTAAAAACTCAAAATTTGAGAGCAAACTCAATGTATGAAGGCTCATATCATCCTCAACAAATTAATGGATTTGCACAAACTATACAGCACTGGAGAGCCCTAATATAGGGCTCCAATTTCGTCTTTGGTTTGCGTCTGCGGCGTAATTATTAGCGGCGCGAGCGTCCAAAACGTCACCCCTACCCCCTTCAAACTGGCCAAATTTTAAAAACTCAAAATTGCAACTATTGTTTACCTTTTTTTCTGGAAACAACTCCGCTCTTAGTTTGACCATAACTCCTGAACTAGGTATGCTAGAGTGACGAAATTTGCATTTCTATCTGCCTTGAATATCCCCGCATCCGATGAGCAGCTTTTGGGGACCCTGCGACAAGTCCTTCATGCTCAAAAAGACGTGCAAGCAAGCATACCCCGAGTTGTTTTCAAGGGCTCGCAAGTTTAGCCAAATTCTGAAAACAAACACAACGTAAGAAGGCT
>JAJGQC010000280.1:0-25000 GCA_021014325.1 Plazaster borealis
ATTAAATAAAAGTCTCATGTGAAAGTTTCAGCTGAATACAGTGTCTACTTGTCGAGAAAAACAGGACAAAATGTCACAGTCTTTTCACAAGAACGTCAAATCCATCCACATTTAGCGAGGTGACTGTGGGTACTAACTGCATCTCAGGCCGCAGCATTGGTGAATGGACACCAACCCTCAGAAATCTGAGAAATGATTCATGCATGAATCATTTCTCAAATTCAAATGTTTTTGGGTGAAAAATTATCTAAACCATATTACTTCAAAGGGAACCCTTTCTCAAAATAGTTTATACTATCAACAGCTGCAGTGCTTCTTACCAAGTAAGTTTTTATTGTAGTTAATTTTTTTGGAGTATTTACCAATCTATGACCCTACCTTTAAAGGCATCATACACGTTTGGTAATGACTCTGATAATTAATGGCAATAAAAACTTACTTGGTGAGAAGTACAGCAGCTTTGGATAGTATAATGCATTTTGAGAAACTTTTCACTTCAAAGTACTGCGGTTATGGAAAAATATATCACTTTTTAATCCCCTAAAACATTTGAATCTGAGAGTGGGTATTCCAACTGCAGATTATTCTTCCTGCGTGGACATAACTGCTCCAGATTTTTGGCAATATCTCAAAAACGCTACCACCTTTTGAAATGAAATTTTCACAGGTTAGTTTTATGGTATATATCTACAACTATACAGGTTTGAAACAAACAATAGGCTCCAATTACCAAACGTGTACGAAGCCTTTAACTACTTTTTAATCTAACAAATACACAGATCCAAATCGAGGCTTGAAGGGTGAAAAATAGTCTGGCTCCATTCTGTAAAACATGCTGCATTTGTTCATCATCAGTATTGCATACGGGGGACATGACAGAAATTTAAAAAAAGTCTATACTCTCGTATGGCACAAAACAAAGATGGTGGCTTTGCCATAAATGTCGTGTCACTCAGCGGCAATCCATTTAGCATTACATGCACGTACATTTCTTGTCTGAGGTAACTTGAATGCCAGACTAAAAAGGATCAATACTAGTCAAAAGTGGGGCATGTCCAACTAGGGAGCTGGCGCATGTTCTGTCTCGCTCAGCCATGAAAATGTGCACACTCACACAAAAAAGAAAGAAAAAAGAAAAAAACTCAATGGGGGAAAAAATTCAACAAATGAAAACAAAATTAAGTGCTTGTACTTCCGTTTTGTTTTGTTTTTCTCTCCATTTTTGATGTCTGTCTATTTGAAAAATGTAAATGTCTTGAATAAATCCGCAGTGAATGTTTTTTGGCCTTGCTTTCCGGAAAAGGGATTATGTTACTATTCTTTATCTTGATCTGACTCACTGCCTTCTATCTGCAGCTTGCTTTTTATTTTTAAGATTATAAATTATATATAAAAATAAGCAGCAGTAAGCAGAATAAATATAATAAATAGAATAGAAAACAGCCAAGCAAGCAAACAAGCAAACAAAGAAAGAAAGAAACAAACAAACAAACTATTGTAAAGCGCATTGAGACTTTTGTGTGATGCGCTATATAAGAACTGTATTACTATTATATTATTATTCTTATAGTAGTAATGTGTACCAACAGGATGACATTGAAATGTTGATTGGAAAAAATAAATGGTGATCCCACAATACAAAGGTAACCATATTGTTTGTGTCTCTGAAGTTAATAATAAACTTCCAAGCTCGATGAAGCTAGATCAATATCCAAGGGTATTACTGCCTGATCCGATAAACCATTGTTCGGATCACCAATGTCTGTACAATTTATCACTTTTTCGGTGACCTATAACATCAGTTTGGGGATCACCTGATTGTTGTTGTTGTTGAAAAGGCCACCTACTAGGTCAGTATTTGGCAGCTTTGAGCAACAACTGAGAAATGTAAAAATTGGTGTCGAGTTCATATTCCTAGTCTGAAATGCCTGATTCAAGAATCCCTTCAAATGATATATTTGATTGAAAGTGCATTTGATTTCCTATTATTGAAATTTTGTACAGGGTGGTTAAAAAAAAGTGTACCCATATTTGATAGCCATATTTACCTACTTACTTATAAGTTTGTACAATTATTTTTGGATTAAGCATAAGTGGTGAACAAAATCTAAGAAATCAGAAAAAATTTGTTAAAAATATGGTAGTTTATAGGTATCATGTGCAGAACTGATTTGTCCATGAATGCTCTTTCAACTCCATCCACTTTGAGGCTAACCTGGCCAACAGTAATTGATCGTGGACTTTCAAATCCATGAAGTAATGTGTATCACTTTAAAGTCACCTGTCCAGAGAAGGCTAGTAAATGTTCATCGATGTGTAACATTATTCGACAGTCACCACTTTCATAAAATAAATACATGTCAGGTTGGCAGAGTGGTATCTTTCCTCGCCTTCCACCTCTGGGTCCCCGGTTCAAATCCCACCAGGGCACTATTTGGATTGGGTTTTCAGTCCCTACCTAACTGCGTGGGTTTTCCCTGGAATAATTCTCTGGGGTTTTCCTCCCACATCTTAAACTGAAACTTCTTTCCTTGTCTTCTCTCCTTTGGGTTTTTGGCTAGTACGGTGATTAAGTTTGCTTTTCTGAGAGTCCTTGGCTTCCCAACCAGAATTAATTAATGAAATGAAATAAAAGGAGTGTTTATTAACTCAAGAATAGTCTCCCGTTAATAATGAGAGAGTCCCGATAGAGACCTTGCCATCTTAAACATTGGGGACCAAGTTCATAAGCCATTTTGAGGTATGGTGGACACATAATGATAGCACTATATGGATGGGGTAAATCTGTCTGTATACACCCAAACCAAACAGTGCACTCCTTATAGTGTCTACCATACATATATTTTAAAAAGGCTAATAGAGTTGCTTAAAGTAAAAATACTGCTTAAAAGTTTTCTTCTAAGCAAAAATAAGCAGGTCACCAGTCACAGATGCTATCATGTGACTTGGTATTTTGGCTGGTAACCTTGTAAGCATAATTTTGTTATGCTTAGCTACTTTTTCTGCATAGGCAGCTTTATGAACTTGGGCCCTGGGCCCAATTGCATAAAGCACAGAAAACTCTTGCTTAGCAAAAACAGGTTACCAACCAAAAGCATACAGTTACCATTGCTGTGACTGGTACCCCACTCATTTCTTGTTCAGCAAAGAAAGAAATATTTGCTTAGCAGAATTTTCTGCTAAACAGCTTTATGAAATTTGGCCCCGGTTCCTTCTGAAACTGTTGGATGTGAACAGTAAATCACTGGGTACATTTTTCTGGTGCTATTTTCCTGAGGCTTTCCTTTATGGCCTAGGGAAAGTTTCAAATTTTGTAGATCCAAGTTACATCATTTTGGGTATTTGTTTTTAAAACCCAACCCTTAGCATTTTTATATTGGATTCATCAGAAACAACCAGATGAAGCTTTATTTGGGAATCAAAACGAAAACAAACCAAACAAACAAACAAACAAACAAACAAACAAACAAACAAACACCCCAACAAACACCCCAATAGGCACCTCAACACCCCACAAAAAACACCCCAACAAACATACAAAACAAAAACAGAAAGTCAAACTATGGTCTCCTAAGAAATCTAAAATCATATCTATGGTGTAATTGTATTGTGTATTTTCAGATGTCATATTCATTACATGTATGTAACATCAAATATATTTTTTTTTCCCAAATCATCTGATCTTGGAAACGGATGCTGTTCCCTCTAAAGACAATTTCCCCCCTCGGAAATTAATCCAGACTCTATGCTTGTGAAGGTGCACCGATACCCCCCCCCCTTTGAATGTTTATGTTGAATTCTAAGGGTTACTCAGTGACTAATGAAAAGCAATCAACCAGGGAACTAATCTTGGCGTTTCTTGTTCCCTCTTAGGCGGCAGCGTACGAGAAGGAGAAGCAAGCGCTGAACCGTGAGGTACTGACACTGAGCCAGAGACTCTTGGACACCAAGTTTGAGATCAACAAGCAAGAAGAGAGAAATGTAAGACATATAGGCCTCAAGATCAGACTGTGGCATGCAAACAGAATAAACAAATAAAAAAAATGGCAGGCGATATCAAATTAGTCTGAATTTTGTTTTTGACGGATTCTGAATGTAGCAGTGCCAAAAAATCAACCCAAAAGTCAAAGCCTCACTGTGTGCTCATTAACAAGAAACACATTTAATGTCTCGTTGTTGTCTTTTGTATTTTCGTGGTATATATTTTCTATTTTCCTTGCTGAAATTTAAGTAACAAAGTGTCTTCAAATGACTGAATCAACAAAGTGGGATGAAGTATTAGGAAATTCATAAATGTAGACCCCCCCCCTTCCCCTTAATCAAGCTTGAGTGTTATTACAAACTCATGTAACCATCGTGGTTTATGTCAACTGTCGATCCCTGTTAAGACAACAATCCTTGGGCAACCTGGAGAGGAGTTGGGAAGGCACCACAACACTCTTTATTTACAAGGTGTGTAGCTAGCGCTAGAATGCTTGCGTCTGCCCCGTAGTGATTGTTCAGCTATGTATAGATCCCTGGATAGTAGATGGGACTACTCCACGATTTTATATTCAGCATTGCATAAGCATGCTTACTGCAGATCGTGACATATGAAGATGTAGCCGTCAAGGGAAATACAAACACAAGAGGCGCTGTATGGTTGTAATGAAATGGTTGATTTCTAACATCGGTTTGTTTGCATTGAGACTCCACTTCCTGGCTTATTCTACTGTAACTGCACCGCCAAAGGCTGAATTTAAGTCCCATGGTTGTAACTGCCGTTATCATTGTGTCTGTCATTTTCAAGAATCAATACAGGGGAACCACAAGAGGTTCTTAATTTTTGGTTTGGAAATTTGTTTATAAAACATATCGCAGCAAGGCCATTGAAACCACTTAATAGCGCCAGGGCTTGTGAAATATTTCCATGCCCACAAATGGGATTGATTTTTTTTTTTGAACTGGCGGAATAATTTGTTTTTGAGAATATTGTTGTCACAATGAAACCGTGACTAAACAAAGCAAAGACAGCAAAAATTTGTTTAAAAAAATAAAAAATAAAAAAAGCACTGGGATTTGTTGTTCTTTTTGAGAAAATATGCCATGCGTTCACCGTGATTAGTAAAACCTTGGCCGTAAGCCACGGCAGACAATTTGCCATGGTATGCCGAAATCTCGGACCACTCAGACATACCTCCCATTGAGCCGAATCCAGGGATAAACAATGGTGGATGCCTGTCGATCCCTCTTAATCCTCATTTATGCTCGGAAACTATGAAAGTACAAACAAAGCAATTTTTTTAAAATTCCTGTAGCAGTCTACACCCTGTTTTGATGTACGTGTGAGGTGGGTGTGGGAAAAATGTTTCACCTGTGCTTTAGTTGACTGTAACAAAAGTGACAGCTATCCCGCCAAATAAAACTGCCGACGAGAAAGCGAGAGGCAGGATTGGCTACATGTATAAATTTCGCACAACCCGCCAAACCAAATAGGTAAAAAATCAATATAAATATTGCAGCAATGCATGACCTGGAATTTACTTTTCCAAGGTCACAAACCTGCGTATGTTTTTGACTGACCTGTAAAACAAAAGGAGGTTAAGGCCCACTTGGTAAATGTGAGCAAGCAACCACAACATGATGCAGCCAACGACTTTGTACAAAGCGTTAAAGGAGAGTGCATACACTGTGCACAATACACAATGGAATGTCCGCTCAGGTTAACGTTACATCCACAGTGGCTTTCTGTTATGTTATGTACATCCACAGTGGCTTTCTGTTGTGTTATGTACATCCACAGTGGCTTTCTGCTGTGTTATGTACATTGTACATCCACATTGGCTTTCTGTTGTGTTATGTACATCCACAGTGGCTTTCTGTTGTGTAATGTACATCCACAGTGGCTTTCTGTTGTGTAATGTTATGTACATCCACAGTGGCTTTCTGTTGTGATATGTACATCCACGTGGCTTTCTGTTGTGTTACGTACATCCATATTGGCTTTCTGCTGTGTTTTATACATCCACAATGGCTTTCTGTTGTGGTATGTACATCCACAGTGGCTTTCTGCTGTGTTATGTACATCCACACTGGCTTTCTGTTGTGTTATGTACATCCACAGTGGCTTTCTGCTGTGTTATGTACATCCACAGTGGCTTTCTGCTGTGTTATGTACATCCACAGTGGCTTTCTGATGTGTTATGTACATCCATTGGCTTTTTCCCAAGATGTGGTGTTTATTGGAGTAAACATCAAGCCTGATGCTTCGTTCTTGCAAGGGCAAGGGCACCAAGGCGTTTTCTCCTTGTACAGGGCACCTCTATGAGGAAATTGTAAATTTATATTGGAATGTTTCAAGGGGCACTTTAGGCAGTGACCAGGGGCATGGAGGCGATTGCCTCTGTTGCCTCCGTGAAGCATCAGGCCTGAATCATTGATTGATGATTTGAGATTATGGTAGCTATTTGATGTCTGTATTTTTCTTACATTTTACCCCAGCGTCCCTTTGCTCCGCTGATCTGGACTGCCTACATTTCATCAATAAACTGAACCTAATATCCTATTGCTTTTATCGATGTTTCAAATGGAGCACACCGGGGGGACTGTAACGTCTGCAAGAGAGACCAGAAGGCCTCAACAATGCACTTTGATGCAATCACCATCCCGGTCGTACATTTCACCGTTTGATTGAGTACGCCTTAACAAACGTGTTCGAATCTGTTAATAGCAATACGTGCTGTCAATTATGCTGTCTGGAGAAATCTCACACCATGCACCTGACGGGGGGGGGAGAGACCCACACTCGAGGAGGGAGACGGGTAGCAAACGTAGGGGAATGTGGGGGTGTGCTGCACGTACTCACACACACACGCACGAAAACACACCCACCTGCATACAGTCTTGTGTTTAAGTCTACTCATAGATTTCTACAGTCTAGTCCCATGCGGTCGGGCTGATAGCCACCTGTGCAGTTTTGGACATCTAATAAAAAACACTCTATCGCCGGCGATGCAATTGGAGGCATAAATCGTTTGCAAATACGTGCACAGCTATATCACGTGTCTGCAAAACCTCGCATGTTATTCCCCAATCTGATCTCAAATCGTTCTTTTTTTTGTGGTTGTAATCATGAATGCCTGTTATAAGTGTACATTTCAGTAATAGAATTGTTGCAGATGCCAGAGGGTCCACTCAAAGAAATATCCTTACAAATTAATTTACTTCCAGGAAACATCTATAAATGCCATCTGAAAAATGTTAGTGGGACTGAGACTGATAGCTTTGCTTCAAGGTGTCAACAGCGTTTGACATTTCCCGGGTAGCGAATCACGACTACGCACTTTGTTTTTTCTTTCTTTCTTTCTTTACTAATTGAAATTGGGATAGAACAGTGATTGTGCAAAACATCTGAACTTATCGGTTGTTCTGCATGATCAGTGTGAATTGCTCACGTCGTTCACGCTTGTGCCTTGGTGAAGGTGTCAATGTCTGGCTAGAATATATGGATGGAAATTGTGGAATATAGTAAATATTAAAAAGATAACTCTGGTCATTGTTATTAGCTGATGCATCACCTAGGACACACGTCTGTAAATATCCCGAGTATACCCCCCCCCCCTCGCCCCTGAGGGAAGCAGTAATTAACCACAATATTCCCAGCATCAGACCCCCCCTACTCACTTCATGCTGTCACCATGGAAACACAGCATCCTCCCATAGGCAGGCCGATATTTGCATCTGCCGGGCCAATCCTCAGGTAGTGTCATCCGGGATGGGAAGCATTTCTTTTTGATCGTGTCAACATTGGGGGAGGCGCACAAGACAAATTGATTACCATGATTTCATTCAAAGTATGGTGCAAAGAAAACAAATGACCCGTTGTTGACCTGCCCCTCTTCTTGTTAACATTTGAAGGCCCTTTACACTATTGGTAAGATCGAAAAACACAAATGCTCACAGATTCACACGAAACTTACATGATTTAAAGTAAGTAATGGTAGAAAGGGTTCCTTAAAATATTTCTGCCTAAAATGCTATCGTTTCTGAGAAATGAGTAAAACAATAGTTTTTATCACGCGCGATATTTTGAAAAAACAGAAAACACATAAGGTCTCTTTTCACTATTTTCTCGTGATTTCGATGACCAATTGAGCTCAAACTTTCACAGATTTGTTTGTTCATGCATATCTTGAAGCACACAAAATGTGGACACTGATTTTGAGCTGTTACCAAAAGTGTACAATACCTTTAAGGGATGCTTTACGATGTTCTTTTTTGATTTTGTGGTTTGGAGGGAGGGGTTCATGAAGAAACACATCCCAAGACTATCACGTGAAGTGGTCACTGACATTTTTGAAAAAAGAAACAGACAAGTGATTTGTCAGTTTTTTTCTTGATTTCAGGAATTTTCACTGATCTCTCTGCACCTTCAGATTTTCTTATAAGAGGCAAACTTGCCATCACAGAGATGAAAAGATTTGCCTTTGTTATAACCAGACCTTCAGATATATATATAATTTAAATGATGTAGACAGTCTGAAAATCTCTGTAATAATAATAATATTAATAATAATGATACTATTTATAAAGCGCCTTTTTACGAAGGTTTCAATGCGCTGTACAAAAGGAAAAAGACTAAACAAACATTGAAAGAAATTTGAATGAAAGCAAATGAGTTTTTAACATGGCTTTGAAGGATTCAAGAGATGACGCTCGACGGATGTGAAGAGGGAGATTGTACATTCACGGAGATTCATTTCCACCCGAAGAGGAAATTGTTATTCAGTTTTCAGGCTTTTTTATTTGTATACAATCTCATCCCTGAAGAACATTCTTGTTGTTATTCTATTTCTTAGGTTACTGTATTTCAGACAAAGTAAAGACAAAATGTTTTCTTAGAATGGTTTGTTTGAATTGTATGACTTTAGAGGGAGCTTCAAAGTTAAAGTTTATACATGTCGTATTTTGGTTGGCACTCAAAAGGTATGTCTTAAAAGTGGGTATCCTAGTATTTTCAGATTCCTTATGGTAATTGTATTCTGCCATTCATATACATATATGTGCTCCTCATTTTGCAGTGAATATGTACCTCATTATTGAGCTACCGATGTGTAGTTTAACAACATCATAAACTGTAGAGTTTTACATCTACTGTTTCTTGTAAAGTGCTGCAGCACCCAGTGCAAGAGCGCTCTTTAAATGCCTGTTATTACTATTATTGAGAAAGTAGAATTGGCTGTTGCAAACTGCTTACCAGCCAAAAGGACCTATGGTATAAATGCAAAAAAAAAGTTACTGGCCTGACGTTTGGACCCTAGCAGAGTCTTTCTCTAAGGCTAAATGACAAAACACAACACACGTATTGGTGAAACAGAAGCAGTCATTCCACTTGACTGCTTCTATTACACTTGTTTACCTGTTTCTGTGTTGTGTTGTGTTGTCATTTAGCCTTCGAGAAAGACTCTGCTAGGGTCGAAATGTCAGGCCATTAACTATTTATGTAATTATTTTTTATTATCATTACATCCAATAAACACGGGTTAGAATTGGTTATGATTAACAGTGCACTGTCTTCTTTTCGAAGATTTTTCATTTATAAGATCAATTACTGTGGAAGTGTCGTGGCCGAGCGGTTAAGAGCACCGAATTCAAACTCTGGTGTTTCTGATCAGCAGAGTGTGGGTTCGAGTCCCCAGTCGTGACACTTGTGTCCTTAAGCAAGACACTTAACCATTGCTTCGTCCTTCGGATGGGACGTAAAGCCGTTGGTCCCATGTGTTGTGTAACGCATGTAAAAGAACCCAGTGCACTTATCGAAAAGAGAAGGGGTTCGCCCCGGTGTTCCTGGTTGTGGCTGCTGAATGCGCCATAGCAACTTGTAAAAAACATTATAAGGTGCTACATAATTGGGTCTCATAATTCATAACTTCAACAACCCATCTTTCTGTTTAAAAAGTATATACTAAGTGCCTTGAGTACCTTGTTTGGTAGATACGTGCGCTATATAAGACTTCGATATTATTATTATTATTATTATTACTCTATTCGCCTACCTTGATTGTTGGGGTGTATTTTTTCATTAAAGGAAAACAACAAAACCATGAACTAAGCTTCAAGTTTTGCATGAAGCAGGCATGCAACTTTTCAGCTGGGCCGAATTTCATACAGCTGCTTAATCAGAAAACAGTGCTTAAAAATTGTTCTGCTAAGCAAACAAATCGTAGGATACCAGTCACAGATTGTACATGTAGAACAGTATTTTGCTGGTAACCATATTCTGGTAAGCATATTTTTGTTTTGCTAAGCTACTTTTTGTGCTTAAGCAGCTTTATGAAATTGGGCCCTGATTTCCTGGTGTTTGGTTTTCTCAGCTGTGCTACTGGTAAATTGAAAAAACATGGAACAAAGTCTTGCTGTGCCGTGGCACTTTCCCCTCGTTTTGTGACAAACTGCAGCTGCGTGCCTGATGTCAAATTTTGTGCGAAATATCCAATATCTGTTTACGTTGGGTAATAATAATAATAATAAAGAGAGAGAATAAAGAAACAGTTGCAGATCGGTTCCGCCTCAAGGCGCTGAATACAAGCAAAAAGGATTAAACAAAATAAATTTAAAACAATTATAGTTAAACAATTTTACAAAAAATTACATCTGGACCAGCCAAATGCACAGTAAGCTAAAAAAGATGAACTAGTTAAAAATAGTTGTAGAAAATGAATTCTAGATACAAACCTTTCAATATGTTACAATGTTACAAAAGTACTGTTTGAAAAGATGAGTCTTAAGGCGAGACTTGAACAACTCGATGGTCGACGTCTCCCTGATGATTGGTGGCAGGCTGTTCCAGGCTTGTTGTAAAGCTCTGTGATACCGTTGTGTAAGAGCACTCTATAAATGCCTCAATATTGAAATTATTAATTTTTTAGTTCTTCATATTTTAGCCTATTCACCATCTGTCTGTATTTATTCTAGTTCACTATTCAATGTTTCTGGGGTTTGTTATGGCAGGACCATGACTTTTGTTTTTTTGACTCCATTTTAGTGTATTTTTGATGTTTTTATATTCTTGTAACATTCTTGTAATTCGGCCTGAGCGCCACGAGTTGAATGAAATAAAGCAATATTTATCATTATATAATATTTTTGGGTTGAACTAAGAAAAATTGACCAGAGCGGGACTTTAAACTGCGACCTCCGGATTAACGTGCCGGCGCTTTACCAACTGAGCTGTCTAGCCATAGTTGGTGGTCTCCCTATATTGACAATATCTTTGTTCGGGGTTGCCACTCAGAAGCCATTCAACCATTGTTACATTAACGGATATTTGGCTCTCAAAGTAACTTGTCTGTAATATCTTCAAAAGCTCTAATTTATTGTCCATTGCAGACAGAGACAGAGACAAGAAACCAATGTAATGAGGTTCAGCAATGGGAAGGAGTTCAGTTGTAAAGTAACTGCTATTTCTTTTTCATTTTCACCAGGCACGCTACAAGAAAGACTGTCAGCTTGCTGTTGAGCTTCTTCAGTGCACCCCGTCTGGAGCCTATATGCAACACAAAGTCAGCCAGGTACGTGCCTAGGAGCCAAAAATGTGATTACTGCTTGAACTTTACAACAAATCAGTCAAAAAAACCCTGACAGTATGGACAGGGGGGGGGGGGGGGGTGGCAGGGTAATCCTTGATGGCTCTTTGTAATTGTTAACTTGCAAGTGCTTGAAAGGGCAAGATAACATTGGTAAGATTGAAAATAGAAATGTCAAACTTCCCTGGAAATATTTGTGCCTGAGATGCTGTAGTTTTTGACAGTTGAGTGAAACGATTAATTTTGATCGGAAATCTGATGTTGCTTGCAGTGAAAACAGTGCTGGGGTTTTTCCCACTATTTTCTTGTGACTCCAATGACCGGTTGAGCTTCAACTTTCACAGGTTCATTATTTCATGTGTATGTTGGGTCACACAAAGTGTGAATACTGTTCTTTGACAGTTTACAATGATGGCCACAGGCTTTAATAATATTCTCGGACCAATTTTGTAGCGCTGCTGCAGCGTACACATTTTGGAAGCACAAAAATAATTTCCTGCTTTGCAGAACAAATTATCATCCAAAACGTGCTTGTGTCAAGCACCGATATTTCTTGTGAGTTTTGTTCAGCGAAAAAAACTTGTTAAATTGTACCTTCAGCTCAACAGCTTAATGAGATTAACTGGCGATTTAAAGTAAAGTCATTCTGAGAACAGTATCAAAGTATTGAACCTGTGAAGTCATTTTAAGAATGGTATCAAAGTATTGAACCTGTGAAGTCATTCTAAGAATGGTTTCAAAATATTGAGCTTGTGAAGTCATTCTAAGAATGGTTTCAAAGTATTGAGCTTGTGAAGTCATTCTAAGAATGGTATCAAAGTATTGAACCTGTGAAGTCATTCTAAGATTGGTATAAAAGTATTGAACCTGTGAAGTCATTCTAAGAATGGTATCAAAGTATTAAACCTGTGAAGTCATTCTAAGAATGGTATCAAAGTATTGAGCTTGTGAAGTTATTCTAAGAATGGTATCAAAGTTTGGAATCTGTGAAGTTGTTCTAAGAACGGTATGAAAGTATTGAACCTGTGAAGTTATTCTAAGAATGGTATCAAAGTTTGGAATCTGTGAAGTTGTTCTAAGAACGGTATCAAAGTATTGAGCCTGTGACAATTTCATTTAAATTCCTCTGCTGGAATCAAGTGTAAAACATTTTAGTAGCCTCATTATATCAAAGTCAAGTCAACATTTCCTCAAAGAGTGACAATGTTTTTGACGGTCATGTTTCTTTGGGCAATTGATACCAGTACCAACCTTGTCCTTAGAAACAAAATATTAAATTTTCTGATACTATTACCAATAGGTTGTGCAAATTTGTTAAGGTACATCAAGTTAACTTGCTCAGTTTGTATGAACAGCCGTTGGCGTTACCGTTTTGTGTCTGTCAGTTGAATTGTGTGCACTAATTGTCAACATTTCAATTGTTGTATTTTCAGCTTCCACACGATCTCCAATATTACGTTCATCAACTCATGGGTGAACTGAACTCCTTCCGTGGACCCAGCAACACCACCAGCACTCAACGTATCAACATAACCTCTCTCTCGTCCGTACAAAGCAAGGGGTCTGACAACAGCCAACCCCTTCTGGGTTCGGACAAGTCCAACGGCCACTTGTCTGGCAGGGTGTATGACTCGGTCCCCGCTAACATCATCGCAAGGGCCATGCAGCTCAGAGACGAAGAGGAGCGCAAGGAAGTTGAGAAATTGGTCCCGACGCTACGCAGCCGCAGTAAACACGAAGTTGCTGTCATTCTACATGATAAGGGGACGCAGACCATCACGGCAAGTACAGGGAACCAGTCAGAGCCGCTGTGCATCAGATGCGGTGCCGACATAAACCGTTCACCCGTTGAGCCTGAACCTTTAATAATCAAACCCGAACCCATACTACCCGTACTTGAACCAGAACCCAAAATCTATAACCTACTAGATCTTTCCGAGCCTGCCCAGGCTAAACCTCAACCCACGAAAACAAACGAGAACCTGTTGCTGGACTTACTGGATACTGGGGTGCCAGAGGAAACCTCCACTGAACTCAACATCAAGCGTTCTCTAGAGAATCTCTCATTGGCCGACTTGCTTCTCGATATACCAAGCTCAGAGACGATGGTCAAACCACTTGGGGCCGCTTCCATTGAACGAGAAGAGACTCCTTCTACAGCAGATATCCTGTCGCTAGTCTCTCCATTGGAATCATGCTCACCTATGCAGGATGATATGTCAGATAGTAGCAGTGCCAGTAAAGAGAGTAATACAGGCACACCTAGTAGTGTAGGATCTTCCCTGACTGAAGCAGATGCAGCCATAGCTACTCCCAAACCACCAGTCTCCAAACCCACTGGCCCTGCAAGACGAGTCCAGAGTGGCCCAACACATCCCCAGCATCAGCAGAATCAGAAGTACAACAGCCACAGCATCCTGACGGAGAGTTCTTCACCAACGGCTGACGCCGAATTCAAGAAGGTGGGCAAAGCCGCCGTCATCAAATCACAGCAGAGAAACCAGCGAACTTCCCTGACCAACGGCAATGCAAGAACGCCCACTGAAGAAGGGAAGATCATACCGAATATGATCACAGATCACACCAACGGTACCATTCAGAAAGCTCATTCCTTTCCGAATCAGAATCAGATTCAGATTCAAGCCACACTTCCAGATAACCCCAGCATGGATGAGAAGAAAGAAAGAGTCTCCATGTACGTCAATGAGACTAACGCTGAGAACTTGAAAAAGATGACGCCTCCCAAACCGAGGCTCGTCGGAAGCGCGTCAAAGCCCATCGGCCAAGTCACAGCCCAACAACCTAGGACCACTACTCCTAAACCCAACCCCAGTGCGACTCCTAACTCCAACTCAAATTCCAACTCCAACGATAATCCAGCTAATAAAAATCGTAACGCTCACTTCTTGCAGACCAGCGTCTGATACTCCTCAAGACAAGCTTTACCAATCGTACTTTCAGATCATTTCTACTTCCAAATGAGCTTTCAAAAATCTTCATTTTTTGATGTGACCTCAATGGTATGCTCACACTTAGCTTGATATACGTGTGTAAATCAATGTTTATAGAACAGATCTCTGTAGGATGTAAAAGATGAATATTACAAAAATATAAATGGCTATTTGTGTGTAGACGAGCATGCCAAGAGCTTCAAACAGCCCAGGTATGTGCTTGGCAGATGTAGATGTACTAGTAGCAGACTAGAGTACTGTCTGGATGAGTCCATTGATCATAGACTTATAATAAAATGCAGAACTAGTCTAATAGTTGAGTGTTATACTGTGTCCAACGAAGGAGGTTTCTTTTGTAGTGATTCCATTAATCACGTTTTTTTATTCACGTGTGAACAAGTTTGTCTATTTCCCCTGTAAGATGGTTTTCCCATAAAGATGTGTGTTGAGAAAACACAGAGGGGACCACTGGTGAGTGAAGCATTAAACATCTCAACACTTTTGATTAATTACAAACATGACTGTGCTGTTTTTCAGCTGGTAGAAGTTGCTCTCTGGTCTTGGGGAATTACGACCAAAGCGGAAATGTATGTTGATTTTACTTTTTACATATTTTTTATCATCACTTTTTAACAGATAATTGTATCAAGATCTATTGATTTCAGGGTGTTCTGGGCAAGTGCTCAGAAATAACGAGCATAAAGTTCTCTGCGGAGAAGGAAACATTCCAGATGTTGTTCGTTTAAGGAAGCATTGTACGTATTTAGGGACGTGACGAGGTGAGAGAATGCTGGTTTGATGTGGCTGAAAAATAATTTTAAAACTGTTTTAATTTTCTTCTAAAATGCATAAGCTCTCACTTTTTAAGTTAAAAAGGATTTCCGATGAAAGAATTTGTGAAAATACTATTTTAAACTTACTTGTCTTTTTAAAGGAAAGCTTCACGCATTCAGATAGATGCTGTAGAAATTAGGGTCATTCTAGGTAGAGGAGGGGGTAATGGATAATTGGGGGGGGGGGCTTGGGGCTGGGGTTTTATTGAGCAAGCTTCCCATGGACTTATGATAAAGGGACCTTTCTGAAATCCACTTCTTGTACTATGTTGGTGGTCGTACAGATGTTGATGGGTTCTTTTACAAGATTTTTAAGATTTGACGCAGCTATTAAGAAACAGAATAGGGATTTGTTTTTAAAGTGGGAGGGGGGCAGTCTTCCCCCCTTCCCAACCCTTGAACCACCAAGTTTCCGAGTGTGTAATCAAATCCGAAACAACTATCTTTAGTTAGGTACGTTGTTGAACATACTTAATCTAGTTTGCTTTTAAGAGCATGTAGAAATGTTCCACCGTTATTTCTTTCAATTCATTAGTGTCTTAATCAGAAACTATGCAAGTACATGTAAATGACTTTCAAGCACTGTATGTAAAATGTGTATTCTATAAGTTGAATTTTTGTATTTTTAGTATTCTATGAATTATTCATCAGGTTTTACGTCTGAATGCAAGTAGCGTTTATTGGGGAGTTATGCCACAATGTGCACTGTGAATAGTCAGTTAAATGCCACTGTAACCATGGACTGAGCCGTTCCAACTTGACCCTAATCTTCCCCAAAATGCAACAAAATCTCTCCCCTGGTTTGAGCTCGAGTTTGAGGGATGCAGTACTTCACAGTAGAACCAACCTTGCCTGTGGTCCGGTCAAACCTAACTTATTGGACTCTAAAGGTGTACGTGTGTGTGTGAGCATGTCTACCCAATGACACCGTGGACTATGGTGGACTTCCTCAGTTTGATTTTGTGTGTAAAACCAATGGGGACGTTGCTAAAAAAACACAAGTCCAAACAATGGGAGAACAAAGTGAAGTCCTTTTTATTTTTTATTTTTTATTTAAATCACAGCTGATCATTTGGAGCCCTCACTTGATATATAAAAAACCATCAAAGATAAAATTAAGAAAATATAATTCACTGTTGCAAACTGCTTACCAACCAAAAGGACCTGTGGTATAATCGCAAACAAATAGTTAGTGGCCTGTCGTTTCGACCCTAGCAGAGTCTTTCTCGAAGGCTGAAGAGAAACACTCTGCTAGGGTCGAACCGTCCGGCCACTATATATTTTTTGCAAAGATAAAATTCTAACAATTACTTTGGCAGAAAGGGCACAGATACTAGTTTTTTAAATGACGCCCTCACTCTCACAACAAAAAGTAGGAGGTTAAAATTGAATTACGGGTTGACAAACATGGGCGGTGTGTTGAGTACTGTTTAGGGCCTAATTTTATAGAGCTGCTTTAAGCAGCAAATAGTGCTTAACAATTTTCTGCCAAGCAAAAATGAGCAGGATACCATTGTCATTGTGCTCATCTCTTTTGTCAAACTGACTGTGTTTTCTCGAGTCCGCATGAATGGTTTTTCACTATGGTTACAGTGGTATTGAGATATACATGTACTTATAGCTAGTATGTACAGAAATTTACTAATGTCAATATATAATTGCTTTGCTTTAAAGGAGGTTACATTAACGATAGTGTTACTTCATTACTGCAGAGGACTGTTTAATGAATGGGAATGGATATAGCTAATTGATAAAAAGGTTTACTTAATTAATTAAATTAAGTGCACTGTACAGAAACAAAAGACAAAACTGTTCTAAGACAAAGGTATGAAACCTGTGTTCATTGATTGCGGTAATTTATCATACACCCTGACGCCAGCTAAGTAATTGCTGAATCCCACAATCATGAAATCTAATGAGATCTAGGAATTACAGGTGATTTCTTGTCATACTTACAATTTAATTGATCAGATCTTACTTTAGTTTGACTCAATTTCCGACCCAACCATTGAATCGAAACCAAAGCTTGCTAATGGCACATGTGCTTAGGATTTTTTGCAGCTAAGTGAAGGTTGGGGTCAACAGTGACGATTCACTACATTGAAGTGTTCAGGGAAGCGCCTATAAATTGTCTAGTTGGGAAAAAAATGTTGGGTTTTTTTTAGGTGGAAAGGGGGACTTTTGTACTGTTCGGGTACCATTAGCCTTTTTGAGGTATGGTGGACACTATAGGAGTGCACTGTTTGGTTTGGGTGTATACAGACAAATTTACCCCAAACCTAATAGTGTCATAGTATTGTGTGCACCACATCTCAAAATGGCTTATAGAAAAAGAATGCTGGATAATGCCAAGATCAATTGTCGTATGTGTCTGCTGTGCACGCCCTCTATATCTGCTTTTGACTTCGAGTGACGATACCATGTGACAAAATGAACTAGATCAACCAATGGAAAAGCTTCAAATTTACAGCTAAAATGGCAGCGCGCATAGAATGCACCGGAGCAATCGCGCCAGCATTCTACAAGTTCTATTTCTACGGTCAAACACTACTCCCACATCAGCCAAACAGGGGTTTGATAGGAAAATCTCAAAGGTGAATGTTTTTTCAAAAGTAATTTTTTCCCGAGGTCACAGGTCAACATACGCAAGTCACAAGCAGTGTGTAATGGCTGGTTATTTTTGTATAAGTGTGAAACTGATTTCAATGCATTCATGTATAGATGCTTGGACTTGTTCCACTTTTGCCTTAGGTAAAGAAATCACATAACGTTAGCATTAGTGTAGATACAAATTAAAACATATTTCTTAAAAAATAGAATAAATAAAACTATAGCAACTAAAGTAACTAAATATTGTGGTATTTAATAATGCAAAGAAATTCACGAGCTCAGCTCTTAATGCTTTTACTAATGTTCTTTTTGTTGTTGAAGGATGATATTTTGTAATGCTTGAAATGGAGTTGTACACTGTCACTGTATTCATCTAAGTAGTTAAGCACAACCAAATTATGCTTACCAGATAAGGTTACCAGTCAAAACACCATCTAGCTTGTACTGTCTGTGCGTGGTAGCCTGCTTATTTTTGCGGAGCAGAACATTATTAAGCAATATTTTCTTTTTATATGGCAATTGCATAGAGCTGCTTAGGCAGAAGATATTGCTAAATAATTTTCTGCTCAGCAAAAATAAGCCGGATACCATTCACAGATGGTATATGTGACGTGGTTATTAAGCTGGTAACCTTATTCTGGTAAGCATAATTTTGTTGTGCTTGGCTACTTCTTGTGCGTATAACAGCTCTATGATATTGGGCCCTGATGATCTATAATGCAGCTATCAGCTGGGAATGTAATAAGTTTATTTAATATGTTTATTTAAGTGTTTATTTATATATTTTTGTTGTTTCTGTACTCTCAGCTTATTCCTGAGGTAATACAAATTCCCAAGTGTTGTAGCACTTGTAGCACTTGTCACATAAGAAAACTTCAACTCGTTTGTTTATTAGACCATCTCCACAGAATTCTTTAAAATACAACAAGTGGACAAAAACAGATAAAAGATACAAGTAGGGAAAAGACATTTGAATCTGAGGAATTGTCGAGGGTAACACAAAAAAGCTAAACAAGCTTTTTTGGAATTTTGTTTGGTGTAGACCACCTGATTTGGTGTATTCCAAATGTCTCTTTTCTAATAGTCCACCAATTCCCAAATCCTTTAGGCTCACATTGCATAGCAGTACCGAGAAAGGTTGCTTGATAAATAGTTTATGCCTGTGTAAAACAGCAGGGAACCAGTTAAACTAAAGACATACTTGTATTGCATGGCAGTTTGGCTGGTAATCTGTCTCGGCCAAGCAAGATTTGTCTGTGCTTGGCAAACTGTTGTGCTGACACTGCTGAAGGTTTATGGATTGTGGATCTGGTCGGTAGTTAAAGGCATCATTTGGGTTTGTAACAAAATGCTTGATTATCAGTTACAGTGACAAGTGCTTTTGAAATTGTGTGTGTGCGGCGATTGTTACTCTAAAACAGGCGTGGTACAATACTTATTACATTATGTGCCAAAAAGAAAAGCAAGCATTACTTACGTGAACTTTCCACATTGACGTTTTATCATCCATTGTCTGAAGACTTGTCGTCATTCTTTTATTTTGTACATTTTGGTCTTTTGTAAAGTTCAAGTAAAATCATTCCTGTTTTTGTGACTCAAATTTATTTTATTTTATATATATTTTTGATTTGCTTTTGAGACTAACTAAGTATATGTAAATTTCTGTTATGATCGTTTATGTTGAGATAATTATTTGTACATTTCAGCTCTGATTTTGAGGTAAGAATTTAAAAGACAAAAACACTGTTTAAAAGTTGTTTTATGCAAAAATATGTATCCTTCACCCATTTGAACCGATCAATTTGAAGTACGTCAATCTAGGTGGGACTCTGTAAAGAGATTACAAACGCTTCTGTGGCTGTTTCAAATTGAACGGCTTTTGCAATGGCTATGGCTGGAATGCAGAAAAGTCATATTCTTGCTGTAGACCGATCCATATGCGCAAGTGCTGCACGCTGCCATTGCTGGGCCGCTTGCAGCGCAACGTTTTGTACACGAAGACATGGAAAACCCGTTGTCTGTTTTACTTTTTATGCGAATAAGTGTCTTCCTCAATGATTTACACGCTTTCCATGACAGAACAGCATGACAAAATTATGTAGAATATACAAATTAAATATTTGAAACAACAAAACAGAAAGTGAAAACTGAATATCTGTCTAAAAACCGGCGATGTAGCACATTTTAAACCCGACCGTGCAGTTTCAGCGTCTATCACACTTAAACTCACCTATTGTCTGCGCCATTTTCAGGATTCAGTTTATGTTTAGTTGTAAATATTTATGGCCAGTGTTCTATACATCGTAGGTCATGCTGTCCTGTCAGGGAAATTGTGTAAATCGTTGAGAAAGACACCAATACAAAGTTGAAAAGACGACGATTTTTCCATGTCTTCGTGTACAAAAAATTGCACTACCAGCAACCCATGAATAGCGGTGCAGCCATGGCAGCGTGCAGCGTTGGGCGCCTCGGATCTGTCTATAGTTGTAGCTGTAGCCATAGCCATAGCTGAAGTCACTTGATTCGGACACAGCTTTTGAGTGGCAAACACGGTAGAAAAACAACACTGAAATGGACAATAGTTACTCCAATGTGGGTTTTAGCTCACCCTGTTCATCCTTGTTCCAGGTGTATTGACATCAGCCAAAGATATATAATTCAACTAAAAAGCTTTTTCTTTTGAGGCATATTTACTTCAGGTTGTTTTATTTCATTTCAAACTTCAGGCAACATAAAATTTCATGTATTTCCTTTAAACTACATTCAATGCGTACTCCCATTTGATTGCATATCAGAGAACATAAGTATTACTTAATCAGTGTTTGTATTTTGTATATATATTTTGAATCGTCAAGAAAGGTGGATCTTAAAATGTATTATTTATATTTGTTATTTAATATCGACTAGAAATCAAGTACTGGATAATTTGTATTGTAGATTTTTTATAGCTTTAATCATTTTTGAAGGGATGTTTTTATGCGGTGATTTAGAAATGTTATACTGGTTAAATTTAACAGTGATGATTAATATGAGGTACTAACAATTGAATTAGATTCTTTGAAAAGAACCAAAAACAAAAATACCACATAAATAATGAGACAGTGTATACTTCATTTGCATTCCAATGCACTGTCATTTCGTATTCATTCAAAACATTCAGCTCGAATGTGAGCCAAACATATGAATAATTTTGAAAAAATTGTATGTGAGAATTCCTTGATGTAATCAAAACAATGTGACGTATTCTAATCTTGGAAATTATTTTTAATATTAGGGAAAAAATTGTTTGACACAATCATCTCATCATCAGTCATCTCCGGTCAGTTGATCTGAAAAATTACACTTTTACTTAATCACACTTAATTGGTGAATTTATTCACAGAGCATTCATCATATTTGCCGAACATTGGCAGAATTTGCACTATAGAGCTGACAAAACCACAGAATTTGTATGTATTCAGTACAAGGTATGCGACGCCCAAAACAAGCTCTCAAAGTAGACATAGACTGGTGCCATCCGAGTGCGATCGTTGTCATGGAGTTTGTGATTAGTGGTCAGGGAAACCCTACGTACATAGATACAAGGCGATAGGGTCCATCATGACACATTGTAATCAAACACAAGGTCAGTCTTATCATTAACTCTGTCAATTTAATCACGTTATTGTTGTTATCAAGTCAAGCAAAGAGAGCCTTGAACTAAATGAGGGGAAGGGTATTATCACACAATTTCATAAATGTCTTTCGGAGCTTATTCCTCATTAGTACGGCAGGTTGGTGATGGGATTGTGCCTTTGATGATACAATCCTGAAATTTGGCACACAGTCAGAGTATGTCATGAGAAAGATATTTGACTATAGGGCCATCGCAGATTTGTCCTTTGATATTTTTTTATAGATATTATAAACAAAATAACAGGCAATGGAAGTCGATTATGATTTTTTTTTTTTTTTTTTTTTTTTTCTGCCTATATTTTTTTTAGAAATTCATATCTGCGATGAACCTATAACCACATATCTTTCTCATGAGGTACTTTTGACTGTGTGCCAAATTCAATGCTGGTATCATCAAAGGAACAATTCACCAAAAGTATTTCCCTTATCTGGCCCACTTCATTATATAAAAGAAAATTCAATGCACTTACTGCTACTTACATTATAATCAATACTTAGTATATCCTGGAAGGTAAGGTTGGTACATTATTGATTTCTCAACAAATCTCTATCATTCCAATGTAACAAGTAAGCGGTGAGACAGGACGTATTATTTCTGGGAAAATGGTTTAAAACAGTCCAGTGTTTTGAATGTGAAGTGTGTGGCTGCAGAACTCCATTTTGCGAGTAATCCATTTTGTCGAGAGCCATCAATCCAGACGAACATCAGATTCAAAACCAAGGGATGGATCAATCATTTATGTATATTAACAATCCAACTCATTGTCAGTGAAGACTAAAGGTAGGGTCATTGTTTGGATTTTTGTCAACGTCATGCTGATTTATTGGCAAAATTATCAAGAAAGAGACAATAGACAAAGAGAGACAAGTTACCTGTGAAAGTTTCATCTGAATACAGTGTCTACTTGTTGAGCAAAAAAACTGTTGTTGTATTTTCACACGAACAAAGAGTCCATCCACATTTAGCGAGGTGACAGCGGGTACCAACCAAATCTCTGGCTGCAGATTCGCAAACGGACACCAACCCTCAAAATCTGAGAAATGATTCATGCATGTCTTTAAACATGTTTGTGCAGTTTGTTTTTTTGTTTTTTTTCAGGATGTATTATCATGTAACAATGCAGATTTCAAATGAATAATTTGCTATCAAATTAATGCATACCAGTATAATCATAAAAATCATGGCAATTTTACTTGTCCAAACAACGGAAGAGTTGTAAGTTGAATGTTTGTGTGTTTTTTGATAACAGGAATTGTACAAAAAAAGGAAAAATGCAAAGCTTTTAATAAAACAACCGGGAAAGAATTGTCGTTGTGAAAATGCACAAATTGTGAAGTACTAGTTTGTAAACATAGGATCACCATGTATTGTTAAATTTTAAAACAAATGTCCATTGTATGTTTTTATTGCACATGTAATAAACAATAAGGAATCCGAATAAACCAATCTCTTGCTGTATCAAGTAGAAACTTCTCTTTTTGCCAAATTCTGACAGAGGGTCTGGTTGGGAGAGTGTAATTATTAAAGTAAACCCTAAGAAAAAATAAATAACGGATATCAAATAATAAACCACAAGGAACTGACGGGGTAATTTTCTTTTATAATTTTGGGGTGATTGAAGAAAATTGACGAGAGTGGGACTTGAACCTGTGGCCTCCGGATTAATATGCCAGTGCTCTACCAACTGAGCTATCTAGCCTTTCTGTTGGCGGTCTCCCTATTTTGTCAAAATCTTTTGTTCGGAGGTGCCAGTCAGAAGCTATACAACCTGTAACTGCCGTGTAGCCAGGGATCACACCCAAGTTTACGATCCAATCTGGGAAGCGGATCACCTTAAGGGGTTGCGAAATGAATAACCTGATGTTATTCTCAATTTTTCTTAACTATAGTATTTCAGACAAAAACATTTCTAGGAAAGTTTTCCACCTTGACCATCTTTATACCATGTCAGTTATGTGCAAATCTGTGAAAATTGTCAATCGTATCAGTGTTGTGCTTAACCTTCAAAACTACTCCTAGATATCTTTCGAATTTACTGTCATATTACACTCCTCCACGTTCTCTTCAGTCCACAGTTGACATCACTCACTTGAATGTTCCCCGTTCAAAATTGTGTATGGGTGTTCGCTGTCTCTTTTGTAGCTTGCCCAGAATCATGTGACATAGCAACTGCTTATACAGTCTGAGGAATTCAAATTTAAGTGGGAACTTACAACTTAGCAAAGCACTGTACCAGACATTTCAAATCTAACTCGCGAACAGCATATTTGGCGAAGTTTAGAAATGCATTAACACTTTCTACATTAATCTTGACATGGGACGCACATCACCTGAATTTGTTCACTCTACAAACAATTTACTGGAATGTCACTGTTTTTATTCAAATCAAACATTGACCCTTGACCATCAATGCCAAATACAGATTCTCCCATCCCAACCACCTGTTGCCATGACACCAGGCAGTATGGGATGCCATGCAACATCGGTACACGGTCCTGAATGGCACTGCAGAGTCTTCAGCTTCCCTGTGCTTTGGAAATCATAAATATACGCTTTGCCGTCGGAGCTGCCACTTGCGAGAAGAGCCCCATCTGGAGAAAAGTCACAGCCAATGTGGTAGCCCTCCAACTGAAAAATGGTAACAAGGAAAGACCGCAATTTTTATTTGCTTGTTATTAATGCCATCGGACAGGGCAAAAATATAAGCTTTCTTAGATCTCTGCAACTAATTATCAGACATAAATTCAAATTTAGTTTCGAAAACAGGATATCTTACACTTGAATTTGAACATAACATAACATAACACATAATTCAAATTTATGCGGCACTATTCCATCAAGATCATAGTGCATATAACACAAATTAACATGGATAGCGGTGAGTCTTAAGAGCTTTACGAAATAGAGATAAACTAACAGATTCCCTATTGATAGGAGGAAGATTGATCCAGCTACAATGAATGCTTTTTGGCCCAGAACTTTGTTTGCACAGGAACACTCAAGTGAGTGATGTCAACTGTGGACTGAAGAGAACGTAGAGGAGTGTAACATGACAGTAAATCGTTGCGTTACACATTTACATTTATTCTTGTGAAAGTGAGCAACAGCAGGGGTTTTAATACTGAACAAACTATTAAATGAAACCACTGTAAAAACGATCAATGTCTTGTCTAACATGTTTCTTTCATTATTGTGTGTTGAACAGTGGAAAAAACAATGGCTGTTTGAAATTTTAAAAAGAATGGTGGCCTTCTTGAAAAAAAAATTAAAAAGACCCTCCCGCTTCCTTTTTTCAGGAACCCGGACACTCGACAGGTTTTGGTTTTTTTACTCGGTCTTATTGGGTATGCGAAAATAACTGAAGTA
>JAJGQC010000281.1:0-25000 GCA_021014325.1 Plazaster borealis
AGCGCGTGTGACGTCATATGCAAGGGGTCATTGATCTCAATATAATAGAGATCAATGCAAGGGGTCTATTGGATATTTTGATTGCGTCAAAATACTTGCATTTTGACACGCGCTTACTAACGCCATACAAGCGCCCGACAGAAGCGCTTGAAAGTTTTTAACAAACGTGCGCGCAGAACAGTCACTAATTGGTTAAGCAAAATAATTAGCGTTGTTTGTAAGCCCTTCCCTCCCAAAGTTTATAAAGTGACGAGAGGTATCAATACGGCGCGAGGAGCTGCTTAGCGCTCATCATGGATAAATTCAAAGCAGAGTCGAGGAGGGCTGAAAATAAAACTTTAAAAAGGTTTTTGGATGTTTTAACGGTAAGGTATTTATGAATGTTAATACAAGAGTTTTGATTCAGTCTTAAACGACCATAAGTTGCAGGGTCGTGGATCGCATGGCCAAAAATCAAGCCGTTTTTAAACTACCGTTTACTACCTCGTCGCCTCTCTTTTATTAAAACTTACGACGAGGACGGGTTTTTTTTGAAACCCCATTTGCCAATCACACCCACATTTGTGCGATTTAAAGGTTTAAAGGTATCGTACACGTTTGGTAATGACTCAAAACAAATATTAGCATAAAAACTTACTTGTAACAAGCAACGGAGAGCTGTTAATAGTATAAAACATTGTATAGGAAACGACTCCCTCTGAAGTAACGTAGTTTTTGAGAAAGAGGTAATTTCTCACTAAAATAAAAACAATTCTTGCAAGAAGTTTTTATTCCTGTCTGAAAGCACACAAATTTGTACAACAAGGGTGTTTTTTCTTTCATCATTTGTTTGCAACTTCGATGACCAATTGAGCCCAAATTTTCACAGGCTTGTTATTTTATGCATATGTTGGGATACACCAAGTGAGAACACTGGTCTGTGACAATTTCAAAACGTATCAGTTCGGCAAAATTCTTAATTGTAAAAGCATTAAGGCCTACTCCTCTACTTGAACTGATATCTATTTTCTTTTTCTAAGTATTGGGAAATACGCAATTTTAGCAATTCTAAAAACTTCTTAAATGTTTTCAAAGAAGTTTATTCCCCTAAAAATAATCTTGACGATCACCCAAATGACTTAATATCTTTTTCTTTATGTTTCAGTCTCATTGCCGACGGTTTCCTTTCAAAAGGTCGGGTACGGCGCAAAGTGGAGAGTAGCTCCGGGTGTGAAAACTTATAGTTTTACATTCTGGGTCAACGCAACCACATGGTCGGCGCCTAAAGACTCCCTGCAGGACCTGACAGGCACCGGCCTGTGGAATCTCTCACTCTCCGCCAGACATTCAAAAGATCCATTCGGTGCGCCAGAAAAGGTACAAATTTTGTCATTGGAACAGAGTAGCATGCCGTTGTCTGGAGGCAAGTTGAACACAGAGGGCGTAGCGGTTCTGAGCGGAGTTGGTGGTTGCCCTGAGGACAAGGCGTACATCTGCTTCATACTTGACAAGGGAAATGACTCAGATCCCGAGTTCAAGCTTGCATCTCCTATTAGAGGTTGCTTAAACAAGTTGGAGGGTCTGGGCTGTGAAGAGGTAAGGTAGTTTTTGTTGTGAATTATTTGTTATAACAATAGACCGTGCAAGTCTCGCGCGTATTCGAACCTTTTTTGGACCACTGTGGTCCTACGTACGATGCTTTAACGCGTGAAGGAAACAAACTCACGCGCTATAACGGGTCCCGATGTTCGAATACGCACGAGACTTGCACAGTCTATTAAACAATAAAAACATCGGCGTTTGCATACGGTGCTTGGAGGACTCGAAACCGATCTCAGACTCCCCACCGGTCTCGAGTCCATTTTTCGTGGACTCAGACTCGGACAACAGGGACTCGGACATAGGACAACAGTGACTCGACTACAGCACTGGCACGTTGTGATCCGTTCTATATTAATAATCTCTTCTAATCATTATTAAATCCGGGTCAATGTGTGTCGAAGTCCGTGTGCTTCTGATTACAACATTGAACCGTCGGATCCGGATTTCGGATCACCTTTGATCCGTGAGTTTTAACCCTTTGAGCTGACACGGGAAAAAATTCACTGGGCGCGCTTGAGAGGCACGGGTTAATAACTGTGTTTGGGGGCACAATTCTTGCTCTAATGGTCTGAACAGACGAATAGATGTTCCCTGAACCCACACACTAAAGATTAAATCATTCTGGAAATTTACACATGGGTTCACCACTAATTTTCAAAACAGTTCATTTCGAAAGGATTAAGTTTTTGTGCACACATTATAATGGGACCCAGCTTTTTCACACTATTTGTCAACCTCTGAGTTCACTCACCCAAAAATTACTACTACAGTATATGAAAGAAGGATGTTTAAAGGTAGTTAAAAAAATCAGCGGAATTGATCCACACATTTTGTAGTTATTATAAAAAGTATGAAGCTGGTCCTTCCGCCCGCGCCCCTCGGCTGCTCGGAGGGTTTAAGGATGTCCAGTGAGTTTAAAAGCAATGCATTTTCTTATTTTTTGTCTTTCACAGTGAAAGCTGAGACGACTTGGGAGAGAACGTTTGACCATGGTTTGACGCAACTACGATCGATTGAAACATCCGCATTATGGATTTTAAATATAACGTAAATTAACTAATCTAATATTAAGAGGTAAAGGGTGCATGGCCCGGGCTCAATTTCATACCCACAACGACTAACCGCTGACTGCCGTGCCCGTGAAAATCTCTGCCAATGTGATCATTGATTATTTTCGTTTAAGCCAAAGAGGCAGAAGGGTATGAAATTGAGCCCTAGTCACGACGATTACATAGAAGGCATGCATACAACGAACAAACCAAACCGGATAACCAAACTAATGGACGCACATTGAAACTCTGTCCGAATTGATTTCGCTTGCTTGGTTTTGATCATCGTCATTGGTAATAGACTGTAAAAATCCCGCGCGTTCTGGAATTTTTTCTGGGAAACAAAATCCCACTCTTGCGCCAATGAACCCAACGTTGGAATACTTGCATGACTAATTGCACAATCTATCAGAGGGGTTAATAGTTATTGTAGGGTAAACTCTTTCATTCCGCGTCTACAAAGTGGACACAAACGGTTGAACCTTATCAGGACCGGGGATTTTATTTCCCTAGAAAGTGGTAGTGATGTGTCACGTGATAGCGTTAAAAATTCAAAATGGCTACTATATCTGGCAGCAATGGATTTTGTGTTTTCAGTACGTGTTTAGGGATTCAAAGTATATCAAGTTTTTTTAATCAATTTTTTTGACACACATGAAGATACTCTCATTTTCAAAAGAAGCTGGCTACCACTTTTAACAATTAAACTCAGTATTTACGATAGTTAACTCTAGTAGATCAGAAAGGTTTGATTTCTATTATGATGTAAAGGGAATAAAGGTAATCGCTTTTGAATTCTATATCACTGATGTCTTAAATTTAGCATTAATTGTGTTATTACTCCTTACCCTTCCCTGGTATGTGTCAAAGAGTACCCAGAATAACGCCAACAATATTTACATTCTGGCAAGAAGGTATAAGCATGCCCAAAGTCATGTAAAAATTGATTGGAATTTACCTGGGCCCGATTTCAAAGCGCTGCTGCTTAAGCAAAAAAAGCAGCTAAGCATAAACACATTGATGTGATGCTTACCAGAATAAGGTTAACAGCTAATAATGCCATATCACATGTTCCATCTGTGACTGGTATGCTGCTCATTTTGCTTAGCAGCAAACTGTTTAGCAAAATTTTCTGCTTAAGCAGAGCTATGTAATTGGGCCCTGGTATGTATCAAAGTCTCCCATTATGGCCAATATGACTCTGCACTAATGCTAATAAGAAGCTCAGTACCAATTTGTTTTTTTTTGGGTTGAACAAAGTGAGGTGACAGAATAAAAAAAAACACCCACGTTAATCTCCCATAGGTGATCGCTCAAAGGTACCCGGAAGCTCAAGGGTGCCCGGAAGCTCAATGGTGACCTAAAATTAATCGTCGCGAGACCAACACGGTCTATAGGGAGTAAGCGTGTGATCGTCCAGACTCCCTGACGTGCGTGGACTATCGAGCAAAGGGATGGTGCAAGACAGTCTTGCAAACAAGGCTAAGAGAGATATATCAGGATTATCAGGGGTCAGCAGTAAACAAAGAGCACATCGCGGGTCAATGGTTGGCTACTAATGATCTGCACAAGATGTTAAGTGTACAGGATAACTAAAAATGTTGAAGTAAATTAAAATGCAATCTTGAAGGTGAAAGCTTTCGTAAATTAATGGAACACAATGTAAATATTTTCATGGGTTTGTTTATAGTTTCGAAATGATTGGATCGCATTATGATTTGCTTGTGTATCCAGCTTGTCATTGTGAAGGTTTTGGCTTTGAAATACATGCTAAACACTGATTTAGACCATGAAAGACAGCTTGAATCAAGTCTAACCATGTAGTTGTTTGTTGAATCAAGTCATGCATGACAAAATGTATAAAGTCTGACCCTTCAACATTATTTGCAGTTCCATGGCAGACAAAAGTCTGTTTATAGTTTATTTCAGTATTGTTGACACTTTGCACTGAAACGCTTTAAAGATATGCACTACTTGTTTTACTGAATTAATATTTTTAAATTCATAAAAACCCGGCGTTTAAAACAAGATTTTGTGATTTCCGCCCTCGGGCTCGTGGAGTCTTAGTATTCCGTTTGGGACGATTGTAATGTCATCTTTTGGGTAACATTGGCGCTTCTTCAGTTGCCAAGGTACCCACGTTATTTCTACTTAAATCAACACACCATGATTGATTGCTGTTTCATTTCCCATTACACACTTCGCTTCTTATTTCTTCATCGCGTCAGATCTTCAAGCAGAAAGCAACGAGCGAGAAAAATTTCATTGACTGCTAATGGTTCCAACTTAAAGTCTATGAGCATTCCGATGAGTAGATTAAAACACTCCGATTGCCTACCGGTCTGCAGCCAGGATAGACCGAAAACACATTTTTGTTAATTACTCGTTCAGTTTTTAGTAAAAATAGGTGAAACCCTTAGGCCTAAAGTTCTATCCTCAGACAGGCCCGATTGACACAGTCTATAATAATAATGATAAAGAGAGATTTATAAACCGCAAACAGTTTTCTGTGACCCTATAGGCAGTTTGACTCATGGACTTGGAATCTCCAGTTAGAAAACACTTTCTACATAGAAGAGCCAAAAACTTAAAAGGACAAAAAATAAGCACCACCTGATATTGTGTTTTCACGAAGTGCATAAAAGTGTATTGCTCTACCGCGTGGAATTATCCCTTGGCACGGTGCCAAAAGTGGGTGCTCCGGCTTTTGCGTTTTCACGAACAGCCAAAAAGTTTATACACGACGCGCTGCATGCAGACCATGTTTTGTAACGTTTTCACGAAGAGAACATTTTGTTAATTAAATAATTACTCAGTAATTAAAAACGTTAGGGACAAAATTGAAACAGATTTGTATGATTTAGGATCTCTTCTTCCCTGACATGTAACAAATTCCAAGATTAAATTTCGAATAGTCTACCAACTAGGAGTTTCAAAATTAGCTAAACTTAAAACGCGGTTTTCTCGAAACAGACATATTTGGCCGCAGGGGACTTTTTGGCCCTTCGTGAAATTGCTGACGATAGGCTTGTTCACAAAAATACTGCGGTTTTACAGTGTAAACACATATTAATTTACACCAAAAAATTAAACAATTAATATTTGATAATTTTTGTTTTGTCAAACTGTCTCTACAGCATCTGGAAAGGTTATTAGCTTCTAAAAAAGTATGAAATCAACATTACAAAGGAGTTATACACGTTTCCCAACGGTCTACTGGCTGCAGTAACCAATTGCAGCCGTGTACATCTGACAGGGGCGGGGCATCGCAGGGTTTTAAAATAATTTGTCGGCAACAATAATAAACAAACACTTCAGTTTCAATTCTTATGAAAGCTCAATGATTATACGTTTCTTCGCAGTATGAGAATTATTTCTATCTGAAATGCTGTTAGGGTTGAGAAACATCAACTGAGACTCCCAAATTAACAATTTGTAACCGGAATAAACCCGATATCGTCATCATCATCATCGATTGACTACAACTTGTGCTTCATTTGTGTCGGGCATGACTGACGGATGCGTCTCGACCTTGGAATTGGTTTCTAGGTGATATCTTGCTGATAGTTTATTTTGATGCTTCACAATAAAGCAAAACAAATTTACAGAAATGCTTATAGTATAATGAACGCAAACTGTACTTTGTGTTTATGCAGGTGCCACGTTATTTGTCAACTAATCATTCGACTATGTGCTTTTGCGGCTCACTGACGCATCATCCAAGTATATACGAGCAATGACAAATAGCTCTAAATAGCATCAACTCAAACTGCACTGTATTGTTTTATAAGCAGAGAACTCATACAACAAACTGAATAATGTGCAGTCGCTGTGTGCGCATGCATGTGTATGTATACGCAGTGCGTGCGTGGTGCGGACAGTAAAGGCCGGTGTGGCAGGAGATTCTGTCCCCCGGAGATTCTGTCCCCCCATACGGCGAACTGTGTAAAAACTTCTTTTGATAGCGCCCTCTTTTGAATCATCCTCCTCCAGCCCATGTTAATTTCCCGTATGGGCCGGGGACAACCTCGTTCCCAAGGTGTACGATCTCGCCGCGCCATTTTGTTTTCTTTCCCAGAATGCCTTGCTCGATTATACACCCTGGAAGTGTGAAACGAAAGTAGCCCATGTATTTGGCTATTTTAATTAGTCCTGTGGTTGATCCATTCTCTTTTAGAGACTACGCAGAGCGCGCTGTCGAAATACGCATCAAGTCATAGAGCAACTGGCCCCCTCCCATTCTTTTTCGATCTCGTGATACGTCTAACTGTATGCAGTTTAGGGAGACCATGTAAAAACATGATTTATTTGAATGTATTGCGTCGAAATACTTGCATTTTTACACGCGTTCTACGTGCATTTTTACGCGCGTACTAAGAGCCCGACAAGCGCCCTACAAGCGCTCGAATGTTATTAACAAGCGTGCACGCAAATCAGTCACTTTTGGGAGCCAATCAGCGTTGATTTTCAGTGTTTCCCTCCCAGGGGTTAGTGGTTAGAGGTATCGATACGGCGCGCTGCCCATGGTAGCGAGGCTGGGGCCGGGGACAGATTTCCATGGGACACCGGTTCATACTTGCTGCGTTTCCACTGCGTACGCAGCGCGCGGACCCATTCACAGTGCGCAGTGCGTCCGAATTTAAACAAACGAAAACTAGGTCGTACACACTAGTTGGATGCGTACTCGGACAAATTGAAATATTTTAACATTGTCGGATGCATATAATACGCAGTGTCAGTGAATGATGGCAAAAACCTGATTGGAGAAGATGAAAACCGTGCGCCTATTTCCAAATTTCCAAATCTGTAAAACACAAGTTTGAAAGAATACCGAGATGTACAGAGGGCAATGACTTCATGGAAGGAAATTGGGAAAATCTGCGGTAAAGATTGGAAGGAGTGCAAGGATAAATCAATCAATTTATGAAAAGATCCTTGCACTGCACGAATGTATGAACACAAGTTGACGCGTGCGTTTCCGCACTCAGATCTTATGCACATGATGTCATTTCAGTAGGGCGCCCTTTTGCCTAGAGGTCAAAAGGAGGTTGTTCATTGGCCAATCCTGTGCGCCGCGCGTACAAATCTGTGCGTTTCAATTGTCTGTCATTGTTTTACCTCTAAGATAGCGGCTGGATGACGTCAATGCATAAGGTCCATTGTTTATTTTGATGAAGTACAGGTATGAACATTGATCTCTATTATATAGAGATCAATGGGTATGAACGTTAAATCTGAATTCGCATTGCCGGTTGCATGCGCGCAGTCGCAGCAAGTATACGAGCACGACGCACAGTAGTAGTACGGGCGTCGTGTTCAGTGTGATACACTAATTGTATACGTGTTGGTTTACACCGTCTTCTTCGGAGTGAAACCTGCGACCGCCTTGAGCAAGGCTATTATACTCATTATGGCTGGATGGAATAAGTTTAGCACATCCATTGTCATATTGGCAGGTGAGTTGTACGAGGGCAGTATATACAGAGAAAAATTAAGGTTTTCATCTTTTCTACTTTTTTATTGCAAAACATAGTTAATGGCCTGACGTTTCGACCCTATAACAGAGTCTTTCTCGAAGGCTATTTATTAAATTTTATTAGAGGATGTCTTTATAGGCTTGTAGATTTGAATCATTCTGCGAAAAACAACACGATTTCACAAGAAGGTGTGAAGGCAGAAATCTCTTCTTTTTGGTGTTGTCTGCCGGTGTCATGCCAAAAAGTGTCTGCTGCCAAACTGTGTGCGGGTGCATGATATGGTGAAAAACGTATTTTCCTAATAATTTCTATATTTCTTGCCCAAATGCTTTGAAAAAATTGTTCATTTTGACATAATCCATAACGTAACATTGTATTTTTTTCTGAGGTCACCGTTGGGGATGCTGTAATTGTTGGTTTATCCCATTTTGGGGGGAAATTGTTATTTTTTTAGCTTTCCCCCTTAAAGGCACTGAACACGTTTGGAAATTGTCAAAGACCAGTGTTCTCACTTGGTGTATCCCAACATATGCATAAAATAACAAGCCTGTGAAAATTTGGGCTCAATTGGTCATCGAAGTTGCAAGAAAATGATGAAAGAAAAAACACCCTTGTTGTACAAATTTGTTTGCTTTCGGATAGGAATAAAAACTTCTTGCAAGAAGTCTTTTATTATTTTAGTGAGAAATGACCTCTTTCTCAAAAACTACGTTGCTTCAGAGGGAGTCGTTTCCTACAATGTTTTATATATACGATCAACGTTGCTTGTTACTAAGTAAGTTTTTATGCTAATATTTGTTTTGAGTCATTACCAAACGTGTACGATACCTTTAAAAATAGATATTCCCGCAGATTTTTGGGGCCCGCAGGGTGCAATGATGAGGCCTGATTGATGATTCCATAGTATTTCTTGACCTGAAAGGTTGGAAATTAGCATGATAAAAATATTCCATTGATCAATTTTTGTTGTTGATATGAACCCCTAAATACGGGGCTTATACAAATACCAAGATGGCCGCCAAATATGGCGGCCATTTTGAATTTCCAAAATGCATTTAACACCAACACGTGACACACTACTTTCTTGGAGAAAAAATTAACAACAAGTGGAAATTTTGTTGAAAAAGACAACAACATCACTAAAACATATTAAAAACGTGTGACCCAAGGTCAAACAAACGGTTGCCATGGTAACAGCTGAACTCCGATAACAAATATTATTTTACAATATGATCATATATAAATATCAAGAAAAGTCCGAATATTTAGTGGTGATCGGATGCAGCGCCAATAAGTTATGGCCAAAAATACGGTAGGGACACTTTGCGCCTCCCGTTTCTGATAGGGTTAAAGGGTTAGAGTAATTTACACCACGGAACTTTGAATCTTCAAAACGTGCCTTGAGATGAGTTTTGGAAATTCAAATTTGTCGATATACTTTTATTGAATTGTAATCAATGGGGGCATTTCAGACGAAATAATGTCGTATGATGCTTACTGCCGTTACCATCTCTTTATTACAAGGAGGCTCGTTCGATTAGAAACTACGGATCAATATCTTTTAGGGGTCAATACCAAAGCAGGCACGTAGGAACCGGGGGGGCCGTGGGGGGCCACTGGCCCCCGCTGAAAACATGCTGAAAACATGAGGGGGGCCGGGCCCCCCTAAAAAAATGTTGTCCGGATGATAAATTGGCTTGTTCATATGTTCTGAGGGAATAGTACTGCAGTCTGTAGGCCATTTAATCAGATAACATTGACAAAGTGGCTATTTGAATACATTTGTTTACGGAATCTTGAAGTTTCTTCGTCGGTGCTTCCGCCCATGCAACAGACGCAAATTGAACACGTGCGCAGAAACGCCCGGCCCCAATTTGTTTTGGGTCAACAGTGAAGGGATCCTAGGAGGTGCCCATTCCTTATGCGTGTACACAAAAGCCAGCGTGGGATTAACATTTTCTAGGAGTCCTTCGTTGATGTTACAGGAAATTTTCCTGTAAAATTAGACATCAGAAGTGCTCCTTTCCTCTGTATTTAGGCACACGAAAGCTTGATTTATCGACCCCAAAATGCCAAAAGCTCAGAGCCCCTGGACCCCAATCCTGAAATTTATTTGAGCCACAAATGGAGAAGCCTGTGTGCGCTGTTATGACCCTCGGTTCAAAAAATCCTGGGTCCGCGCATGCTCATTTCTTAAAAAAGATAGCATCGAACAGTATTTTAGCATCAATATTTCGAGGGATGTTTCTACCATCATCAACCATACACCGTGTCAGTTTTATTTTTTTAAATATTTTAACTTCATGTTTTACATCGCGGATTTTAATTGATAGTACATTAAACGATTTTATGCAATTCTGGTGATCTGGGGATGTGGGTAAAGTGTTTAATGATTAAGGTGAGTGACCAGGCAAATTTCACAGGAACCTGCCCCCCCTGTTAAAGTCATCTTCCTACGTGCCTGCAAAGTATGACCCTACCTTTAGGTGACATTGAATGGCTGTTTTGAGGAGCTTTCAATTTTGCGCAAAAAAGGATAACGCGTCGTTTTAAATTGGCCGCTTATTTGCTAAAATTGACCGGGAAAACCTACATTAATAGATGTCAAGAGAAATTCGTGGTTGATGTTTTTTTTTTTCCACTGCTGATTGAAACCTCCTTCTGTGTAGTAACACTTGTCTCCGCATCAGAAAAAAGCATCGTGGTTGACCTTCTCGGCAACTATGGCCCTCGGAGCACCAGACCTTTGACAAATTCTTCACAGTCAATCCGTGTAACTATCCGTACCCTGATCGCTCAAATCGTTGAGTTTGTAAGTAATTTTACTAAAAGTTTTTCCTTAATTTTAAAACGAACAAGAGTTACTTAATTGCCACATTTTCAAGTTCATATACAGGGGCGGATCCAGGATTTTCCAAACGGGGGGGGCGTGAAAATATACCAAGCAGCAAAATGATAAATGAAGTTTGTTGCCCCATTTCTCCCTCCCCTTCTCTCTCTCTCCCTCTTTTTTTCTTTTCTCCCTCTTTTTTTTTTTTTTTATATGAAAAAGGGGGGGGCGTGCGCCCCCCCGGATCCGCGCCTGATATAGTTTGGGACATTAACCACTACTGGACATGTTCACATTGCTCATCAGGGTCTTTAATTATGACACATTTTGGAAAGCCGTTTCGGTGTCCACTCCGTATTAGGCCGTATCAGAATGTTTGGCTACGGTTACGGCTACGACTGTTACTAAGGGTGTTGCTATGGACGTCTTATACTTCAACGCATGATGACGGGGTGATCCAGCCCTATAGCCTTAGTGTAGCTGTAGCCAGTTCCGACACTGCCATACATTGCGCTTTACCATGAACCGCAATGTTCACACAATTTGAATAACAATTGGTGTACAAACATAAGAACACGCGATCCATTGTCTTATCGCACAGCCACCTTCATTTGCCTATTTTTTTTTTGCATTTTGCAGGATGAACCCAGACAGCAGTTGACCGTGAACGCATGGCAAAAGATGGTAAGTAAGAAAATAACAAGAAGTCGTTCATAATAATAATAAACACGCAGTTCTTATATAGCGCTTTATACTCCCAATGTGTGTCTCAAAGCGCTCAGTATTTTTCCTACAAGGTAAGTGGAGTTACGTGTTGAAGTATGAGACCTATTACTTCACATAGCATCATGTAATGGTTTACAAGGTGTTGTGGCGCAATATGCAGCCAATCAAACCAGGAACACCGGGGCGAACTCCTTCTCTTTATACGATGAGTGCACTGGGTTCTTTTACGTGCATGACACAACACACGGGACCTACGGCTTAACGTCCCATCCGAAGGACGAAGTATGTGGTTAAGTGTCTTGCTTTAGGACACTTGTGTAAGTGTCACGACTGGGATTCGAACCCACACTCTGCTGATCAGAAATACCAGAGCTTGAGTTTGGTGTTCTTATCCGCTCGGTCACGACACGCCACGACACGTTCACCAGGCAGGGTAGGGGTGGAGCTCCGATGTCGACCTTAACTTTTGGCCTTCATTTTCACAGAGTCATTTTACGATGTTCTCAATAACATGGCCTTATCCACCACTAGTCGTTATTAAATCCGACTGTACAGACATGGAAGGACGAATACCTGGTCTGGAACCCTGACGACTACAATGGAGAAGATTCGATTTACGTATTAGATTCGGACATCTGGACACCCAAACTCAAGTTGGTAGAAAAGTAAGCAAAAGTTCAGCTCGTTAAATTTTCAAAGGGTATAGTTGTTATTATATGATATGTTTTACTTATTTTACTTGTTTTCTTATAATAATGTTTAGTCAGCAACTCTTGGCGTAACATTCAATGAATCTTTCAGCCTAATACTTTTCTACTTTCATAATCAAAAAACACTTAATAAATTTCACTTCCAGTGTCAACTTCGACTTCCTAAGAACGGATGACGTAGAGCTATGGGTTACCTCGGATGGAACCGTTCGGTGGTACGCACCCATAATGTTTAAAATATCTTGCAATGTTAAAGTCAGAAGGTTTCCGTTCGATGCTCAGCAATGTAACGCTACTCTCTTGTCTTGGATTTATGACTCTGATAAATTGCATCTTACCTATCTTGACGATGAAGACGCCAATCAATACGTCTTCAGCAATAATGGGGTGTGGAATCTTGAGAAAGTCGAGTTGACTCGTGAAGTCATCAAGTATCCGTGTTGTGAGGCTCCTTTCTGCCGTGTGGTATACACTTTGACATTGAAGAGAGCATCCATGTTCTATGTCTTAAGTATGTTGATTCCATCAGTCCTTCTAACGACGATTACTTTGTTGGTATTTTGTATGCCACCTGAGACTGGGAGAAGATCTCTCTCGGTATGACCAACCTCTTAGCGTTCATACTCTTCCAGCAGCTCATAGCGGGTAAAATGCCCCCACAGGGCACTGAGATACCCATAGTCGGTAAGTTGATCCTAAAGATTATTTGCTGAAGGGTATATTTAGCTTCATAATTTTAATCGAATTGAAAACTACGTGCAAGTTATGGTGATTTAAACAATGTTACGCCAGCAAGAGCCTCGAAAACATTACTTTCCATTTGGTGGCACGGGTGGTGTGTACGGTTTTGTTTGTGCATACTTTAAACGACATTTTGTCAAGTTGATTTTCAATGACAATTTTTGAAGTATCAAAGTTAAACATAAATTTATCTATAACCTTATTGCAGCTAATGTGATTGACAATTGATTATACAGAACATGGTGCAATCACAGACATAGAGTAATGTCTGTGGGTACAACAGACTCCTTGCACAAACCGCCATCGCTGAGGTACTTCCTTTGATCTCAGTGATGGCGTTGTTTAAACGGACACGTTGCCTTGGATCGGACGAGTTGGTCTAAAACAAAAAGCGTTTGTAACCGTTTGCTATAAAATCATATGGTTAGAAAGACGTTATAAAAGTAGAATACAATGATCCACACAAATATGACTCGAAATTGCGTGGTTTTCCTTTTACTTTGCGAACTAACACGGTCGGCCATTTTGTGGAGTCAAAAATTTGACTCCACCGTGTTTGTTCACGAAATTTCGAGGCATGTGTGGATCATTGTATTCTACTTGTATCAAGTCTTTCTAACCATATGCATTTTATAACAAACGGTTACAAACGCTTTTTTTAGACCAACTCGTCCAATCCACGGCAACGTGTCCCTTTAAGCTTGTGACGTCATAATGCAAGGTGGGGGGGGGGTCTATAGGTGGATTTCACATGACTTTACATATCCCACAAAAACATCTCTACTGGAAGACTGACGTTTGCCATCTTTGACGATTTCAAAATTTAATTTTCCATTCCAACGTCGTTGTTGTACCTCAAAAATGGCGAATTCAAAATGCAGAGAGGATTGTGTCGACACAATTGTGACTGCATATCTTAAAAAGCTGAAACTGTTTTTAATGTGTTTATTGGTTGTAGTAACGTACCTGTTCTGTATGGTGGCGGTTGGTTCCACGTCTATCTTCGCATCAGTCTACGTTCTTCGGCTGTTCCACACATCCAACAAGCCCTTACCGAAAAGAGTCGTCTGGTTTATGACGCGCATCTGCGGTCGGAAGCACTCCATTACATGGCAAGAATTTGCCAAAATTGTTGACAACCTGATGTTCTGTTCCTTTGTGTTGGTTTCATTTGCGATCATAGTGATCACGGGTCTCCTTCTTTTGGCTCAATAAACTTTGAACGTGGTTCAGTCTTTTAAAGGGACACGTTGCCTTGGATCGGGCGAGTTGGTCTACGTTTGAAACAGTTTGTTATGAAATGCATATGGTTAGAATGATGTTTTAAAAGTAAAATATAATGATCCACACAAATATGCCTCGAATTTTTTTTTTTTTACATCGTAAACTAACATGGCACGCCATTTTGTAGAGTCAAATTTTTGACTCCACAAAATGGCGGACCGTGTTATTTTGCAAAGTAAAAGGAAAACCACGCAATTTCGTGGCATACTTGTGTGGATCATTGTATTCTACTTTTAAAACATCTTTCTAACCATATGCATTTTACAACAAACGGTTACAAAGGCTTTTCATAGACCAACTCGCCCGATCCAAGGCAACGTGTCCCTTTAAACTACTTGAGCTATTTGGGCTACTTGAGCTAAAAATTGTTAATGGGAATGCTAATTTTTTATTAAATCTTCGGACACTAAGACTATCTTGACCAGGAGTAGTTCAGGGAAGTACAAAAGTTGTAAAACTGTCATCAAAAAGATATGTCGTCCACAAGCCCCATGTCATAAAAAACTAAATGTATAAGAATACTATAAACATTATTGCAAAATATTTAGATACAATTTATCAAAAACAAAACACTCCCACAAGACAAACAGACAACCACATAACATGCAGGCAGTAAAACGACAAGCAGACAAACAGCCACACAAAATACACAACAAACAAACAAGCCAACGGCCCAAACAAAACAAACAAGCCAACACAAAACACTCATACAGAAGACAGACAGGCAGGCAGGCAGACACAGGAAGGACAGACAAACAAACAAAAAACACACAACGGGAAAATATCCTTACAAACAAGCTTGTAGACCATAAAAGACACATTTAAAAAACAAGCGAGAACAAAGCTGGAAGAGCTATTTAAAACAAAAGAATTACAGCATCAAAAGGCAGCTTTACATTAGTTAAAACTGGTTATAGATCATGACTTAACTGGTTTATAATGAGTTTATTTATCATTTAATGTTTTAAAAAATGTTTGCGTTATTATCGATCAAAAAATAAGGCCCCAAAAACTATCTACACTTCTGCCGTTGATGACGGCGTGCGTCAAAATGACAATACTTTGACGTCATTTTGTGGGAGGTTGCTTTGTTATACCTCCACGTTGCAACAAAGCAGCTATACAAAACGGAGCTCCCATAAATGACGTAATATGGGTAATGAAGTAACTGGGCTTTTCGCGAATCTTTCTGAAAAGCACAGGAGAAGGGTATCCAAAATGATCGTTGTTTTTACAATTAAAATCTGTGAACTCAATTTCCTTATTGATTGAAAACATTTTAAATGAATTTCAGCAAAGATCACTTGTTGCCGTTTTCGTTCAAGCTGGTCTTTAAATCGCCCATTCGACAATAAAATCAACCTTTTTCCTTTTCGTTGTCGATTGTGAATTTACTGATAAAAAATTCACATCTTTGTGGCTGATTATTTATGTCGTAATGCAAAATACAGTCAATATTACTTTTCGGATTATTTTTAAAATAACGTATTAGTCCTATTGTTTGTTATCAACTGACATATACAATGCATTGTGGGGTGTCAGGTTGGCTCAGTGGTTTCTTTCCCGGCCTTTCACCTCTGTTGACCCCGACTTAAATCCCACCTCATCCTCAACAGACCGAAGCCTTGCATATGGATTGGGCTTTTAATCCTATACTGCGTGGGTTTTCCCCATTTAGGGTTTTCTTCCCTCATCAAATCTGAACATTTCTTTTCGTTTCCTATTCACCATCCTGTTATTGGTGCTTGCGCTTTTGGATGTGTTATAAAATATAAATAATTTTTTTATATAAATTAATTTTTAGTTTGTAGCTTTAAAGGCACTGAACACGTTTGGAAATTGTCAAAGACCAGTGTTCTCACTTGGTGTATCCCAACATATTCATAAAATAGAAAGCCTGTGAAAATTTGGACTCAATTGGTCATCGAAGTTGCAAGAAAATGATGAAAGAATAAACACCCTTGTTGTACAAATTGGTGTGCTTTCAGATAGGAATAAAAACTTCTTGCAAGAAGTTTTTATTATTTTAGTGAGAAATTACCTCTTTCTCAAAAACTACGTTACTTCAGAGGGAGTCGTTTCCTACAATGTTTTATACTATCAACAGCTCTCTGTTGCTCGTTACCAAGTACCGTTTTTATATGCTAATATTTGTTTTGAGTCATTACCAAACGTGTACGATACCTTTAAAGCTAAGGGTATATTCTTATCCGAGGTCCGATCCGGACACTGATCCGAGATAGAGACGAGAAGGCCAGTCCAAAATATAACTCATTGTGAGAGGCTCTGCAGGCCAACGATTTAGCTGATGTTGCCAACGACCACCCTCATCTACACCTAGGCCAACCCGTCCAGACCCACTATCCGAGACCCGGTGAACCTAAAGAATATTGTTGAACATTAGTAACTGTGATGGCATAAATGTATTTGGCTAATAGCCACTGAAATGCTTGGAAGTCTGCAGTTAATAATTATTGTGATTGTACATAACATTGTGACGACTTTAAATGAATGAGCAAATTAATTAAATATTAAGAAAGTTTTCAAATATTTATAAGCGTGCTGCGAGCTGAGGAAGTTTGTAAATAAGAATACTGTGAAACCGGTTGAACTGTCTGTGTTAGTTTCTTTCGTTGCCTCGTCAAAGCACTCGGACTGAACATTATCATAACTTAAAACCCTGCGTGACACCATAAAAAAAATCACACGGTTACGCCATCGGACAGTAGGCTACTGCCCGTTTGTATTAGCGTGTAATTCATTTTTGTGGAGAACCCAGTCACTTTCAAATGGCCCAAACCATTAGATATGGACCCTGCTCAATTCATCCAAATAAACAACCAGGTCACTGCTTACAGCCATTGTACAAGTATACAGAAAAAGCCATCTGGAAACTATATGGTTCATTTCACCCAGTAGTGGCTATTGACCCCAAGGTCAAGTAACTGCTGTACAATTCCTATGGGAATTCCGGGAGAGCTGGTCATTGATGGATTTTGTGTGTGAAAAAGATCCCGGATGGTAACAAGACATTTACCACGTGCTATTTGGATAGGTGTTTGTGGGGAATGTTGAATTTTTTAGAAAGAAAAAAAAATGGCGGAGTACTGATTATTTAATTAAAAACGGATAGTTGACCACAGTCCGATCAAATCGACTGCGATTTGTGAGAAAATCAAGAATAAGTCTATAACCAGCTATGGGGAACTGCCAACAACTTGCGAATGGTGAGATGAGGTTGCATTGTGTTGAATTCAGAAGAAAAATCAAAGTACATCATCCGAACAGAGTTACCATTTCTAGAACCCTCTATAAGTGAGAATACAACTTTTCTAACCTGTATATATACAATTGCATCTTCAGTACTGTGTATATACATGTTTCGTGTATACTTTGCCTTAGCAATGCAAAGGTCGTGGGTTCGAATCCCACCCGAGTGATTGTGAATGCCTGTGGATTTTTTTTCACAGCACTTGGGAAAGTACTGAGTATACAGTGTTTAATACACATCGGTGTAAGGGTAAACAAAAATTATAATCAGTACTGTGGTTGCTAATATGTGAAAATTGCACCGGGTCAACAAATTTAGTGACAAGAGGCTTCAATTGGTTCATCAGAATTGTCTCAAATACTTTCATGACAGCAGATGTAAGAGCAATAGGCCTCAGGTCATTCATACATTTAATGAAAAGCTTCTTTGGAATAGAACAATACATGAAGTCTTCCAGATATTTGGTAACTTCTGTCAGCTAAACAAATATAAACATAAATGTTGTTTGAAGCTTTGCATGGTGTGGACAAATATAAGAGGTAACTAGAATAAATAGTAAACTTTCGGGTACAACCATGTGTAAAAACTGTAGTGGGAGTGTTGGCTCTGAAAAGAGCCGGTGGGGCCCGACGTTTCGAACAGTATACTCTTTCTCTTGAAGACGAGCAGAGTATACTGAACGAAGCGTCGAGATATCGGCTCTTTTCAGAGCCAACACTCCCACAATAGAGTTTTGACACATGGTTGTACCCGCAAGTTTACTATTTATTGTAGTTACCTCTTACATTAAAAAATGGTAATGAACATAAAACTCAATTGGTCATCACATGTTTTAAAAATACGAAGCATTCATTTATCTGGATCAGAACCTTTACAAGAGGTAAGGCGTTTGAAATGTGACCGACCGTATCATCTTCGTTGGTGGATATATTAACCTGTTTATACAGACAAAGCGTCTGTCTCTACCCCTCTGTCTTACTAAAGAAGTCAAGCGAATCAAAACGATTAAAGAATAGGCCTATGTTAAGATCGTTAGCATATGAAAATGAAACATCTGGTAAATTACAAGATTGATTCTTTCCATTAGCGAACCTACTCATCAGCCTCATGCCATTCCAAATCTCTTCATATCATTATCGGTGAAGTGTTTTTCAATCTTTCCTTCATAAGCCATTTTTTATTTATATGAATCACACGATTTAAGCTCTTTTTGATGTTTCAATTGAATCTTATCCCCATCAAACAATCCTTTCAGATTAATAATCACTTTCTTTATCACCAGTAATCCATTGCTTATTATAACACTATAGCATCAACTTTAACTACTTTAGGTGGAACAATCACATCTACAAAACTCAATATAACCACAAAGGTTTCAAGGTTTCAATAGGTTCTTTGGCATCATCGGAAGTATCCATGAAAACGTTCCAGTCAGTGCCTTCCCATGCCCCCTTTAAAGGCACTATACACGTTTGGTAATTACTCAAAATATCTATTAGCATAAAAACTTACTTGGTAACGAGCAACGGAGAGCTGTTGATAGTATAAAACATTATGAGAAACGACTCCCTCTGAAGTAACGTAGTTTTTGAGAAAGAGGTAATTTCTCACTAAAATAATAAAAACTTCTTGCAAGAAGTTTTTATTCCTATCTGAAAGCACACAAATTTGTACAACAAGGGTGTTTTTTCTTTCATCCTTTTCTTGCAACTTCGATGACCAATTGAGCCCAAATTTTCACAGGCTTGTTATTTTATGCATATGTTGGGATACATGAAGTGAGAACACTGGTCTTTGACAATTACCAAACGTGTACGATGCCTTTAAACATACAATATTCTCATGAGTCCATTTCTGAACTTTTATCTTCCTTGGTTTCTGGCGTTGAACTTGATGTATATTAGGGCTATTAAAAGTAGAACCAAATTGTGATATGCACTTCCAATATTGGGCAATTTAGTCGAAACGTATAAAATATAGGCATCTTTCACGTCAGTGTATGTAGCATTGGTTCAGATATGTTGTTCCACGGGTACGGCATGTTAATTTATGATAATTAATTTTCTTAATGTGCAGCGGTTGAAGTCACCATTAATGACAATGTATGCGTCTGGGGATTCGGCTTCAATATTCTGCATCAGCTTCAGTCTGCTTAGCATTCTTGGGTTCTATCATCCAAGCTTTAAAAAAAAACAAAAAAACCCGAACCATTTATGATTAAATAAATAAAACACAAAGGAAACTGACTGTGAAATTTTAGTAATTTGTGGTTGAACAAAGACAAGTTTACTGGAGTGGGATTTGAACCTGCGACCTCCGGATTAACGTGCCGGTGGATTAACTGAGCTATATAGCTCCGAATGTTGGAGGTCTCCCTATTGAGTTTCTTCTTTGTTCGCTTGTTCAATCCAAAGTTTACTTAAAATTAACCCAGTCAGTTTCCGTTGTGGTTTATTACTCGTTATTTGAAATAATTTGAAATACAAAGTCGCATCCCCTAAGGTGATCCCTCTCCTGCCGCTTCCCAGTTGTATCGTAAACTTGGGTGTGATCCCTGACTCCACGTGCAGGGCCCAATTATTTCAAAGAGCTGCTTAAGCACAAAAAGTAGCTAAGCACAACAAAATTATGCTTATCAAAATATGGTTACCAGCCAAAATGCCATTACTCATGTACAATCTGTGACTGGTATCCTGCTAATTTTTGCTTAGCAGAAACTTTTTAAGCAACATTTTATTCTTAAGCAGCTCTATGAAATTGAGCCCTGGTTGTCTGGCTTCCGACTGGCACTCCGAATACAGATATTGGCAAAATTGGGAGACCACCAACATAAGGACTATAGTAGAGCACCGGCACATTAATCTGGAAGTCGCAGGTTCAAATTACGCTCCCGTCAATTTGTCGTTGATTAACCGAAATCATTTTTAATTCAATTATTTAACTAAGTCCTTATATAAAACCTTATGATTGAAACTTTGTAAAAATTTATTTCTTTACCTTTCTTTTTCAAATGATTTTAATGGGAGGAAATACATGAAAACTTTTACAGATTAAAAGATTTAGTGAAGCTATCCTGCTAATGATAACAAATAACCAATTTGGATAAACTGTAATCACCACCCAGGGGTTGGTGTTGATTAGTTTATACCCGCCTGGTTAGCTTTACGTTATTCAACTCGTATGATACAGGACACAATGTTGACCCAATTTGAGGGACATTGTCTTACCACGTTTACTTCTATGCAAAGACAAAGTGCAGGATTGGTATTTTTATCATATGGAAACAAAAAATCTACATATATTATAGTATCACTGATAGTCAAGTTCATACCAGCAAAAACCCTCCAGAGAAATCATTCTGTCTGATAAACTGTTCAAGCTATTAAAGCCCGATTTATGAGCATTCACAAAGTCCATAATAGCACGAACCGTTTTTCGTTTGTTTTCACGCAAACGTAACCACTGAATTATGCCTTTTGTCATTCGGTTTGGTTGTTCATTATAAACTAGAAGATTGTATGTTACACTGCTCCTTAAAAAAACCCGTGTATATTGACTATAGCCCTATGTTACTTTCTTTATAAAAAATACCCATCAAAAAAGACATCAAATTTCTCAGTTAATTATAAATGGACGCTCGACGGCATTATTAATGGGTCGTGTATATTTATAGAACCGATACGAACCACTCCATTCTGTTTGATATTTTCAAAGGATTTGTTTAAAGTGTAGGGTGAATCACTCGATACTATTTTGTGACACGTGTATTAAGCAACGACTGTTGTAAGCATGGCTGTATGGTGTTGCTAAGAAAAATACAGGTATTTTATTAGGTTATTTATTTAACAACACCTTGGTGTAAATCCAATTCAAAGGCATAAGAAGCATCACTAAATAATAATGGCGGCCCGGGAGGCTCTAATAGACACAATCGGCGGCTCCAGCTAGCGGTGGTCACGTGACGTATAGTGGGTACAGAATCATAAAAAACCCTCGCGCGCAGTGTTTAAGCACGGGGAGCTCAATGGGATTGTCGTAGTTTTCCGGCAGGTTGCTTGAAAACACCGAAGAAAAGCTCTGTTTTAATACATACTGACTTTTTAACCTACCAACTTGAACAATACACGAACTTGGTTATTTTCAGAGACCTCACCGGAGCCATGGGACAAGTTACAGTACACAACGATTCCCTATACCGATTGCTTTCTCTCAGTGGCTACCGCCATAAATAGTTATATTTAGTCCCGCACTCCCATCAACACATCTGCAGACTGTCTGGGCGGAGCCGGTGCTTGGGCACTCCTCTGGCTTCTGCCTCTACTCGGTCCGTCTGTCGTTTCCGCCCGCCCCTCCCGGCCCTCCCACGGTTTTTCTTTGCCCCTTCCTCTGTTTTTTCTCTTCTCCCCCCGCCCCTTTCTAAAAAGAACTATACTTGTCGCATCAAACTTTTTTTTTTAAAGCTTGCACTTCATTATGATTCTCACTCGTTACGGGGAGAATCTTCATACAAACCATAACAAATTATAAGCCTTTTGAACACCTTGAGTGCGTATAAACCGGTCTTGACTAACTATTTTCTTTGCATATCCACTAAAAATCCCTCATAAAATATGATGCCTATATCGAATATCATAAACAAAAATTCGTGGCTACAATGATAATCTCATCCTCTGATTTGCTTGAACACGGCTACATGTATGATTTCACTCTTCCCTTTAAAACAAAACTTCCAGGATTGTTTGTGTGCCACTGTTTTTTGGAACTTTACCAAACCATTTCGACAACGTTTGAAAATTGCAAAACTGGCCATGCACTTCCGTCTTTTTGGGCGGATTTTGGCACTATATAAGTTTACGTTATTATTATTATTAATATAATATTACTTCAGATGGATTTAGAAAAGTTAAAATCGTGTTGCAACTTGCAACCAACAAATGCAACATGAATCATGACCCATTACAGCAGTGGCACTCGGATGCTGCCATGTTTTTCCATACACACCGCGCTGTTTGTTTACATTGTATACCCACTATAAGTCACGTGACGCCGGTCGCCGATTGTGTCTATTTAAAGGGGAGTTGTCGGGAGCCAGCACCCTCGCGCGAGAGCGGTTATCTCGCGAGAGCAGTCTTTTAGCGCGGAGAGAGCTGAGTGTATAGCGTATAATTATCACCGCGACTCGACTATCACCGGCCGCGACGAACATTAACGACTTGTCCACAAGTCTAGAAGTGAACTGGCGTGTACTGTGAACGTTCAACAAACTATTGTGATCAAACATGGCAAAGTGGATAGCCACGCCCCAGACAGTGTTACGGGCTCTTCTGATCTTAGGATGTACAGGTAAGATCTGAAATGTCAATTTCTTCAAGGGGGAATGCTGAGGTCTTTTTAAAAGCAAGGGTGTTACACAATGGCGTTTCCAGACATTTTCATTGGGGGTGGGGGGCAAGCGGGGGAAAAGACATGATATTGAGGTGGGGGCTCCATTATTATTATTGTTATACAACTTTTTTTTTTTTTTTTGGGGGGGGGCACAAGGGTTTTGAGTTTGGGCAACCACAGTGGTGAGGACATCATTTAGAGGTGGGCCCGTTTCATGTAACGAGCCATTCATGCTTGCATTCGGGGGGCAAGATGGGGGGAGGGACAAGGGTTCTGAGTGGGGAAGCTACCGCCCCTGCCCCCCCCCCCCTGCTACGCCAATGGTGTTACGATGTGTTAACTGAATGATGCTATGTTAGGAACTTTCAATTTGACTTGCAAACAAAATTTATGTTGAAGTTGTCGGAAAGCTTGCAGCTTGTGTTTTGGATAACATAATGTGATTCCTGCATCGGCAAAGAACTGCACGATTATTTTCAGCTTGTCCTTCATCACAGACGTATGATTATAAAATTAAAAAGTCTTGATCTTACAATGATCAAATGATGCGTTTCGAAAAAAACCTCTTTTTATGGTCAGATAACTACGTTTTCACTGGCTATAACAAGATATGACTTTATTCACATTATGCTGGGATATTTTAATGTGTGGTTCACATTTATGATTTTTACGAATCCCGCAATTATCAAGAAACATCTAGGAAACTGAGTGAATTGTTTTTCTGCACATTTTCATTTCCTTGCAAACGACCTGATACGATATTCTTAATTTTTATAATTTCTGTTTTGTTATTATGTGAGGTTACTTATCTTGGTTGGCCACTAATGCAAGGATTCACAAAAAGATTTTTCCAATTGTGACGACATTTCTTTATATCAAATTTTTCCAAAATGATTACTCCCGTGAAACAACTTTATACTAAGTTCTATTAGGTATTTCATTTTAATTTGTAGATATTTAATTTTCTCATTTATGTTTTGATGATTATAATTATACGGGTCACTGTCACTGAGTGTTTGTCTTTCGAAGAAAGTTTTTACATTTTTTTTACAGAATCACCCTTTAGTTTCTTGTTTCCCCACTTTAGTCACTCTGACTCCACCCATGAGATTGTATATTCATTATGAAAGTTGTATTTTGTAATTGCCTCCTGAATTGATGATATTCTTTAGTAATTTCAGGTCAAAGATCAAACAATCGAAGGACGAAGTTGCAATTAAAACAATGTATTGTTTTATGCTTTAATTTGTTGCTGAGTTATTGGATTTTTTATGAAGGCTAATAAATAGCTATTGTTTTGATGGTTCTTCATGTACATCCATTCGTATCCTTGAGTTTTTCATTAAAATGATCGTAAAATTAAACCACTGTGGAAATTTCTTCCTTAAAAATGGTCCCTACAGTCTGCAAGAGTGATGCTGTAATGTTGAATTAAAAAAAAAACCTTTAAGGCGAGAATAATTTGTCATCGTCCCAATTTGGCAATTTTAGCTTTTAAAAGCTTTAGTTTTATAACAAAATAGTTCTTCAAATGATTTAAAATATTTTTGTGAAACCATTTTCTTCAATGGATCATCGTTACTTTTAAGGAACGAGCCCATTTTGTGAAATACGTAAATAAATAACCCAGCCCAAAGTTTTAAAAGATAAATCCAACCTGTCAACACTTCATTTTTGTAGAAGCTTAAATTTCTCTGAGTAAATTGTAGTTGTGTGTGATGGTTCCGTATGTATCATTTAGGTTGGCGTCGAATCCTCATTAGACTAGAATTAGAAGTTATTACAGCATTATAGGTGAAAACAATTTTTACAAATTCTATTAAAAAACCTTGCATAGTAATATTTCAGACGATAATTTAAAAAAACTTGTCCCTTTACGGCCTCCGTAACCACTGACTCATGCACTAATTAAATCTCCTAAACTACGGTTACTTAAAGGTATTGTA
>JAJGQC010000282.1:0-25000 GCA_021014325.1 Plazaster borealis
GTGTTCCATTATGTGCCACCTTTAATCAGGTTTTTTTCCCGCGTCGCGTTTGGTATTTGAGGCGCATTTTTTTCCTGTCGGATTTTTGTATTGCGTCGCATTTTATTAATTTTTTTGCGTCGTTTTTTGTTTGTTTCTTCATTTTTTCCCCGTCACATTTTCAAATGTTCTATTCTGCCCGACTCAGGTGTCAGCCATCTTCCGGGAGGGCTCTCGCGCCTCCTAGTCAAGGGTCCCGCAGGGGCCATCGACCCCCATAGGAAATAAAAACGAAACAAATATACAAGACTTTAAAGAATTTTGATCAGATTTTGACAAAATCAGTTGCCACAACCAATGTACCATGTTACATATACAAATGTGCTTAAAGGTATTGTACACTTTTGGTAACAGCTCAAAATCAGTGTCCACATTTTGTGTGATTCAACATTATGCATGAACAAACAAACCTGTGAAAGTTTGAGCTCAATTGGTCATCGAAGTCACGAGAAAAGAGTGAAAAGAGACCTTATGTTTTTTCTGGTTTTTCAATCATCGAGTTTTTATCACGCGTGATAAAAAACTATTGTTTTACTCATTTCTCAGAAACGATAGCATTTCAGGCAGAAATATTTTAAGGAACCCTTTCTACCATTACTTACTTTAAATCATGTAAGTTATGTGTGAATCTGTGAACATTTGTGTTTTTCGATCTTATTACCAATAGTGTACAGGGCCTTTAATATAAGTTGGAACTGAAAAAAGAAGAATATTATTATTAACGAATGTAGAATGTGGATGAAGCTTGCAACGTATATATTTTCTTAAAAGCTGCAGTATACTTAAGGCTACGTTGGAGTCACGTAGAACTAAAGCGCCATTAAAACAAATGCGACGCAAAAAAACCAAAACAAAATGCGACGTAAAAAAAATATTGGCTACTAAAGCCGAGTCTGTATACCTTTGGTAATGTACAGCAGCTTTGGATAGTATAATGCATTTTAAGAAACTTTTCACTTAGAAGTACTGCGGTTATGGGAAAAGATATCACTTCTTATCCCAAAAATTTGAATCTGAGTTTTTGGTTTTGGTTGTCTGGAGTGAGCCAGTTTTTTTAATTCAATTCAAAAATTTATTATTAAAAACATGTTTCGCACAGTTTACATCAATTTTGTTCAAAGAAATACATCAAGCACAAGTTATAAACAAAACTAAATAATATATTGATTGAGTTTGCTTTGGGGTTACTCTTTATTATTTTAATTATTCAAATTTTGTTTTTGCTTTTGTTTTTGCTGTAAATTGTGGCGATTTGTTTATTTCGATGCAAGTCTCCTTTCGACTTCTGAAAATGCCCCCATATTGGTTTGCTTTTAATCCATTTCATTATTATAATTGTTTTAAATCAGTTCTTGATTTTTCAGGTTTTAAATAATTGTTGTAAATTTGTTTTTTATTTTAATTTTTCACCACTATTGAAATAAATTGAATTGGATTGAAATATTTAATTGAATATAAATGTTATGTCTTCATGTGGTCATAATTGTCTGGAAATGAAAACAAAATTAAATAAACAAACAACAAATAAATAAGGCATCACAATATATGATTTTTAAGGCACAATAAGATTAAATAATTCTTTTGATATATGACAACACAATTATAGAATTGTTTACATATTTTATCTATAACCAGAAAAAGCCTATCCAGAAAATACACAAAATTATTGTGAAAGGAGTGTTATACAAATGAATCACTCATCAAGTTTCCCGTCTGCAGCCTAATACGCCTATTTTATCCACGACGACTGCTGGAGTTTCTGTTTGTTTCTATGGAAACCTTTTGCAGATGGCCTTTATTGTCACCAAGTATGTATTCAGTGAAAAAAACATTAGTCTCGGTTAACTCGGTTAACCACACCAAATGACAAGTAAAAGACATTAGCGTATAGTGGGTGCTCTTCTCTCGCATGCAACACAGAATCGAATAATAGTGAATGCTTTTTGTTTACAAGCACAGATCCTTGTCATTGATTGGTTGAACACCCCCTACGTTTCATCCTTTATTTTGCCATATATACATATTACAGGCGACGCTCCAAAAGTTGTTATAGGGGTCCTGTGTGGATAATAAATTGCACATTGTACATGCGCACTAACACTTCTGGTTGAGGGCACATCACTTCTTTTGTTTGTGTAGGGCTGATGGTGGCGTGACGCATACGCGTTTGTGCGAGCAAGCAAGGCGTGATGGCCAAAAATGGCGCGGCAAGATCGAGGCAGGGGCCGATTTCACAAAGATCTAAGATTGATCGTAACTGCAAATCAATCGTAGTTGCTTATTAAAGTGTGATGTCACAATGCAAATCACTATGGTGATACTGAAAATTTGTCTTGCGATGAATTTTATTGCTTTGTGAAATCGGCTCTTTCAGGGGTGCGTTTTGACGGCTGTAACCAATAACTGTTTCTGACGTCATAACCAAAACGGTAACCGAGCTCACAACTCGGTTATCGTTCAGGCTGAACAGCAGAACCAACGACCAACAACCGAAACAGTTATTGGTTACAGCCGCCAAAACGCACCCCTGAGTAGATTTTGAATCCCAGAATGGCGGATAGGATAGGCGCGTGTAAGTAAGCTGCGCGTCTTGAAATGGGTTCGCAGCGTCGTTTCCAAAATAATCGTTCCCGCCCGTTTGTCCCAACGAGGCAAGGTCGTGTCAAGGGGGATAAGGTTGGTGTATGCATGGAGGTTTTTTTTCTTCTTCAAGTTTCAGAGTGTAGGGTGTTCGAGTTTCCGTGTCTGTTTTGTGTTTAGTGCTGAAGACAATTTAACTATAGCTTTTCCCGGCCATTTTCAACAAAATTGCAAAAAGAATATTTCAATTTCACCAGTTTAGCATTCACTGGTAAAGTAAGATCATTCAGTTTCATTAGGCCACAAGACTCATTCAATGCCGTAAAAGCCAACGGCAAGAGCTGTATGGTCAACCATTCAATTTCACCAAGTGTAGGTACCGGGTAGTAGAAATTCAACTTCAGAATGGTAAGTGTAGTCTTGAATACCTATAAATGAAATAAAATGACTGAAACGAATCTGAATGTGTGCACGAAAGCGAAAATGAATGCATTAATAGCTAACAAAGAAACCTATAGTTTGAGTGGATTAGGGGAAAATGCGTGAATTTAAATGCGTGTTTATTAAATTGAATGAATTTTTTGCTGAAATTGGCCGGGAAAAGCTATAAATGATAATGAGATAACCTAATTGTTGGAAGCATGCATAATATACTCCGTGTTGATGTACAAAACTGTGCGGGATTCTGGTTGCTAACAAGTCTGGATAGATTATGTTGATTTTGAAGAAAAAATAATATAAAAATGAGACTGTATAACCATGGTTTCCATGCAAAAATAACAAGAAAGATAAAAAAAACACCACCATAAACACCCCAACACCCCAACAAACAAACAAACAAACGAACAAACAAGCAAACAAACAAACAAACAAACAAACAAACAAAAATACCCTCTTTGAAACAAATTGAGACAATGGGAGACTTTTGAACGCTATAGGTGGCAGCAATTTCCATTGTTAATGTCCTTCTGAGCATGCTCAGAAACAATGGATTTACCTGGTAAGATCTACTGCCACCTAATAGAGTCCCCAAAAGTCTCACATTGACCCAACTGACGTCATCATCACACTAATCTTGTTCACACCTTCGTGTGTTTAGTGTAGTGTGCATTTTACGCGACGCGGCTTCAATACCATAATTGCCTCCGACTCCCTAATTAAAATGGCGAGCGTGGCAGACCGTAGCCGCGCGTGACGTTGGTGTTAGGGGGTCATTAGAGTATGATGTTGATTTTTGTCCAAAGTGGACATTCGTTTCAGATTTTCGGCAATATCTCAAAAACGCTACCAACTTTTTAAATGAATTTTTCACAGGTTCGTTTTATGGTATATAATCTACAACTATATAGGATTGAAACAAACAGTGGGTTCCAAATACCAAACGTATTCATTCCCTTAAGCATAAGCGTATTTCACAGGTTAGCAATAGCATTAAGCCCGGTTCATACTTCCTGCGAGTGCGAAAGCGAATTTGACGTCACAACTCTGTTTTCGCTGCGAATAATATCCCTTCGCTTCCTACGGCCTTGGACTGATGCACAGCCGGGAGCTTTACATACTATTATTTGCAACAACGACATTCCCGTAAAGATAAGGCCTTTATCGGTCACTGTATCTGCAAAGTCGTCTTGCAAATTGTTGCAAATTAATTGTGACGTCAAATTCGATTCGCTTTCGCTTTCGCATGATGAACCGGTCTTCAGGCGGCCAGCTTGAGCGTTCACCGTGGATTTAATTCTTACTTCATTCGTATGCTTATCAGTAATGACACGGAAAGGTTAGAAATGCATCCCGTGCTTATAACGGTTGCCCGCGCTATAAAACGAAAATCACACAGTACGAACAAAGAAGAATTATCTGCAATTGGAATACACAATCTGAGAAATGTTACTGTCAGTATACGCTTCTCAAATTCAAATTTTTTGGAATCAAAAGTGATAACTTTTTCCATAACCGCAGTACTTCTAAATGAAAAGTTTCTCAAAATGCATTATACTTTCTAAAGCTGCTGTACTTCTTACAAAGTAAGTTTTATTTCCATTGATTTTCAGAGTCATTACCAAACGTATAAAGACCCTTAAAGCAAAATATTGCTGTAGTTAGAACGAACAAAATTTACGGTTAAGCATCGCTATGAAATCCGCCCCTGATAAACGGACAATAGACAAAAACATGTTCATGCCGAATATTCCGTAAGAAGGCCGACTTTACTTACCAACTTTTGCCAAATGTCCAATGTCAACTGCTGCCGAGGTTCATCCTGTAAAACATCCAATATTTATCTCAAACAGGTTTAGTTTAAACTGCATTTTTTCATTTTTGGGTATTTGTGGGGCATTTTGGGGCACTTTTTTTGGTCAGCTTTTTCAATAATGAAGTAAGTATACATTGCTAATAAAAAGGTGTGCGTATTTTCTTTGGTATTATGATGCGATAATAGTTTGGAGTACAAAATGTGGCAAATTCTTTTGCTAACAAAAAGGTATAAATCACAGGACTGTTAAAAATATTTTTAAAAGTGCACCCGATTTTTCTTTGTTCCTCCAGCAATATTTTATGAAGAAAAAACAGCATTTGAAAACAACTTCAAGAAAAGTTGCTATAATTATATTACCAAAAAAAGGTGAAATTTAAACAATTCAGTTGAAAATGAACCTGTTCTCGAGACATTAAAAATTTCCCTGTTTATGTTTTCCCATGTATTTTTAATGAAAATCTTCACTAATGTACATTATAAGCAAAGCTTGTCCAATACGCACGGATGTGAAACCAATCATCAATTAATTTTGACTATACGGTAAGGAGTTTTTCACAAAATGTTGCAATTTTTTTCAGCAAGGACGTTCAGAAAGAACGACTTTTTAACCCCCCTAATACTCTCCACTTAAAGTAGTATAGGCCTACTCATCAAAACAAAGTTTGTTTTAACTACTGTCGTGAGTTGAATATTAAACCTAAACGAATGAAAAAAGAAGTTGTGCGTGTCAGTATCTGAATAGTAACATCCCATCTCACAGCATATCAATGGGTAAGCATCATAATTGACTCACAAATTCTACGATTTGCGATATCAGTATACGCAATTTGACGTGAAGTGGTTGCGACAAGTTCAACACTGGAAGGACATCCTTCGACCCATACTTGCTCAGCAGATCCTTTGTGAGTTTTTTAGCTTGTTCATTCCCAATAACTTGTGTCCCTTGGTGGAGAAAGGAAATATTTTGAAACATTTGAGCAGGCAAATTCTGATGTGACAGTGATACATTTTGACAGCCGATGATAACCTTCTAAAGTAACCTTCTAGTTTGAGATATTTAGTTAGTGCGTGAGTCAGTGGTTACGGAGCCCGTAAAGAGACAATTTAAAAAAACATTATCGTCTGAAATATTATTTCGTCCCCCCGGAATATTATTTCGTTCCCCGGAAATATTATTTCGTTCCCTCGAAATATTATGTTGTGCCCTCGAAATATTTGAACCCTCGAAATAACATTTTGGTTTTTCAAAATAATATACTTTTTAATGGGAGCGAAAATATTATTTCGAGGGGACGAAATAATAATTCGAGGGAACACAAAGTATTTCGAGGTAAGGAGCAAAAGAAAAACTTGTCCTTTTACGGGCCCCGTATAAGTGGTACCGTACCTTGTGGCGCTATGATACATCTTGCGACAAAAACTGTCTCATCAACATTAATGTTGACCAGGACCAAATTTCATGGCTCTGCTTACCATAAACTCTTCGCTTACGTTGCCCTATAGCGTATTTCTGTCGACCGTATAAGCTCAAAGTTTCGCGGTAAGCAGCGCCATATTAATTTGACCCGGATATTTTGAAACGGAAAACTAGTATAGAAAAAGGGATTATGAACCACCCAGCCCATTTACAGGCCTATACAATCTCTAGATCGTTGCAACGTGTTGTCTTTCATCTTTCTAGACTGATTGCAGAATTGATTATAGTAAATACTGCTCAAGGTCGAGATCCAAAAATGAGGTGCCCAGCCGAATGAGAGCTTCGATCCTTCAGCATTTTCTACCCAGCTGCAGAGGTGTTGTTTTAAAATTGCTTAAATGAATCTATGTTCATTTACATGATCAAGGGTCAGGTCTCATCTAACACCGCCCAACCAGGCTCTCCCTTAAAAGCTGATGTTGATGCCTACGGTCGCTTTATTTCCAAATACATCAACTTCTCTCTGTATGGGTCAAAGGTCATACAGAGGTCAAGGTTATACAGAGGTCAATGACCTTTTACAACGTTTAACAAATCTCTACACCGCTAAAAGAAATTACCCACTATTTTATATTCCTTATACGTATTATTCTTCGGGGGGAAAAATTGCATAATGTAAAAGAAAAAAGGGAAAACAAACTAGGAAAAAAGACAAAGGGGCAACAAATTGGTGGCCGTACCGGCCATACCGGCTTCCTGTGGCCTTGGACTGACGCTCAGCTGGGGAGCTTTACATATTATTATTTGCATGAAGAAATTCCCGTAAAGATAAGGCATTTATCGGACACCGTATCTACAAAGTCGTCTTCGGACTCGAAGCAGCCGTTTTCATGAAGTGCAAAAAAAAAAAAAAAAAAAGTTAAAGAGACGTTTCAAAGTTTGTCTTTTGGCACAATGGTACACAATTATGTTCGTTCATGTATAATATATTATTTTATTAAGTTCATTTGTACCATGCAACACTTTTGAAAAGAATAGGTTAAATCCGATAAAACTTTGGGTTAAGTTATATTTACTTACTTATTTAACAAAATGAGCTCGTTCCTTTAACATTGACGATGATCCAACGGAGAAAATTATTTCACACACATTTTTAAAATCATTTTGCAAAACTATTTTGTCATGCAGTGCTTCAGGCCGTCTGTAAAAGCTGAAATTGCCAAATTGGGATGATGACAAAATCTAGGCCTACCATAAAAATACGAACAACAATTCTTTAAGAATTCAACATCACTCTCTCAGAGTGTAGGGACCATTTTTCCACATGGGTAATTTTACGATATTTTAATTAAAAACTTCAAGGATGCGAACGACTGTACCAGAAGTACTGTCAATACAGCATGGTAGCTAATAGCCTTCATAAAAACCCAATAACTCGGCAACAAATTACAGCATAAAACAATACATTGTTGTAACTGCGACTCCGTCCTTGGATTGTTTGATCTTTGACCAATTACTAAAGATATTACTAAAGATTATAATCAATTAAGGAGGCAGTTACAAGATACAACTTTCATAATGAAGATACAATCTCATGGGTGGCGTCAGAGTGACTAAAGTGGGGACACAAGAAACTAAAGGGTGATTCTGTAAACAAAAAAAATGACAATTTTCTTCGAAAGACAAACACTCAGTGATAGTGACCCGTATAATGATTAAAACATCAAATGAGAAAATAAAATATCTAAAAATTAAAATGAAATATCCATGTATAAAGTTGTTTCACGTTAGTAATTATTTTGCAGAAAATAAATTGATGTAGGCCTAAACAAATGTTGTCACACTTGTAAAAAACCTTTGTGTAAATCCGTCCGCCATTTTGTCTTGCCTTGATGGCCAACCAGGATAGGTAACCTCATAGAATAACAACACAGAAATTATAGAAATTAAGAATAATGTATTCGGCCGTTTCCATGGAAATGGGAAACATAAGTACATTATGGTTTCAATGAAAATTTGCAGAATTACAATTTACTCACAGTTCCCTGGATTTTTCTTGATAATTGCGGGATTCGTAAAAATCATAATGTGAACCACCCATTTAAAGGCATCGTACACGTTTGGTAATTGTCAAAGACCAGTGTTCTCATTTGGTGTATTCCAACATATGCATAACATAACCAGCCTGTGAAAATTTGGGCTCAATTAGTCATCGAAGTTGCAAGAAAATGATGAAAGAAAAACACCCTTGTTGTACAAATTTGTGGGCTTTAGTTAGGAATAAAAACTTCTTGCAAGAAGTTGTTATTATTTTAGTGAGAAATTACCTCTTTCTCAAAAACTACGTTACTTCAGAGGGAGTCGTTTCTCACAATGTTTTATACTATCAACAGCTCTATGTTGCTCGTTACCAAGTAAGTTTTTATGCCAATATATATTTTGACGTGGGGATGTACAGTGCCTTTGAATAGCCCAAACATAATGTGAATAAAGTGATATCTTAATATAACCAGTGAAAACGTGGTTATCTGACCATAGACAAAAAGGTTTTACGAAACGCATCATTTCATTATTTTGTGGTCAAGACATTTTAATTTTATAATCGTACGTAGGTGAAGGACAAGCTGAAAATAATCTTGCGGTTCATTGTTGATGCAGGGATCACGTTATGTTATCAAAAACATGAGCTGCAAGCTTTTCGATAACTTCAACATAATTGTTTTTGTTTACAAGTCAAACTGTGTGTTCCTTACATAACTACACTCAGTTAACAAATCGTAACACCAGTGGCGTATTTACCAGAAGGAGAGGACAAGGGGCGGTATAGCTTCCCCAATCAGAACCCATCTTGCCCCACCCCCGAGTGAGATTTAAATAAATGCAAAATGGTTCGATACATGAAATAGCCTCCACATCAAAATGGTGTACTTACCCCTGTGGTAGCCCCTCCCGCACTCAGAACCCTTGCCCCCCCCCATGAGAATTCTAAAAACGCAAAAATGAATGGTTTGATACATGAAATAGCCCCACCTCCAAATTATGTCCTTGCCCCTGTGGTACCCTTCTCCCCATCTCAGAACCCTTGCCCCCCCCCCCCATGAGAAAAAAAAGCAAGAATGAATGTCTCGATACATGAAATAGCCCATGGAGGTAGAACTACCTCCATGAATAGCCCAACTTCCATATTATGTCTTTGCCTCCGCTGCCCCCCTCCCCCCAAATGAAAATGTCTGCTAACGCCACTGCGTTACACCCTTACTTTTAAGACATTCGCGTTCCCCTTGAAGAAATTGACATTTCTTAGATCTTACCTGTACATCCTAAGATCAGAAGAGCCCGTAACACTGTCTGGGGCGTGGCTATCCACTTTGCCATGTTGTATCACAATAGTTTGTTGAACGATCGCAATACACAGTTCACTTTTAGACTTGTGGACAAGTCGTTAATCTTTGTCGCGGCCGTTGTTAGTCGAGTCGCGGTGATATAATACGCTATCACTCAGCTCTCCGCGCTAAAAGACTGCTCTCGCGAGATAACCGCTCTCGTGCGAGGGTGCTGGCTCCCGACAACTCCCCGTTAAATTAGACCGTCGTGAGAGCAGTAGTCTCGCGGGGCCGCCAGTCTCGCGAAAATCGCGAAGAGAGTCGGGAACGCTATTATCGCGACAAAAATTTAACGACTTGTCCATACCAGGCACGTAGGAACCGGGGGGGGGGCGGGGGGCCACTGGCCCCCGCTGAAAACATGCTGAAAATATGAGGGGGAGGGGGGAGGGGGGAGGGGGGCGGGCCCCCCTATAAAAATGTTGTCCGGATGATAAATTGGCTTGTTCATAATGTTCCGAGGGAATAGTACTGCAGTCTGTAGGCCATTTAATCAGATCACATTGACAAAGTGGCTACTTGAATACATTTGCTTACGGAATCTTGAAGTTTCTTCGTCGGTGCTTGCGCCCATGCAACAGACGCAAATTGAACACGTGCGCAGAAACGCCCGGCCCCAATTTGTTTTGGGTCAACAGTGAAGGGATCCTAGGAGGCGCCCATTCCTTATGCGTGTATACAAAAGCCAGCGTGGTATTAACATTTTCTAGGAGTCCTTCGTTGATGTTACAGGAAATTGTCCTGTAAAATTAGATGATTGATATTGATCAGAAGTGCTCTTTTCCTCTGTATATAGGCACACGGAAGCTTGATTTTTCGACCCCAAAATGCCAAAAACTCAGAGCTCCAGGGGGCTTCGCCTCCTGGACCCCCCACCGGGGCTTCGCCCCTGGACCCCACCAGGGGCCACCAGGGGCCAGGGATCACATCCAAGTTAACAATACAACCGGGGAAGCTGCAGCAGAGGGATCACCTTAAGGGGATGCGACTTTTTACTTCAAATAACAAGTAATAAACCAAAAAGGAAACTAACTGGTTAAATTTTAAATAATTGTTGGTTGAATAACCGAGCAAAGATATTCACAAAATAGGGAGACCGCCAACAGGTCCATAGATAGCCCACAGTTAAGCCACCGGCAGGTATATAGCAGGTTCAAATCCCGCTACAATAAATTGTTCTTATAGTTCAACCCAAAATGATTAAAATTTACCCAGTCACTTTTCCTTTTTGGTTTATTACTTGAATAACGAATGATTAATTGTAATTTATAGGCGTGGACAATAATGCTGAGCAGGCTGAAACTGTGATCCAGGATATTGAAGCCCATCCCCAGACGCATATTGTCAATGGTGACTTCAACCACTGCACATTAAGAAAAGTCATTATCGTAAATTAACATGCCATACCCGTGGAACAACAATTGAACGTGCTACACTGACGTGAAAGATGCCTATATTTAAATGGACTCATGAGAATATTGAATGCATATATGGGGGGCGTTGGAAAGCACTGACTGGAACGTTTTCATGGATACTTCTGATGATGTCAAAGAACCTATGTTGAGACTGTTTGTGGTTATATTGAGTTTTGTAAAGATGTGATTATCATTGTTCCACCTGAAGTGGTTAAAGTTTATGCTAATAAGCCATGGATTAATGGTAGTAGGCTAAAGAAAGTGTTAATCTGCAAAGAAAATTGTTTGATGTTGGATAAGATTCAATTGAAACATCGGAAAGAGCTTCAACCGTGTGATTCGTATAAAGACAAAAATGGTTATAAAGGAAAGATGATAATAATATGAAGAAGGTTTGGAATGGCATGAGGCTGATGATGGGTTCGCTGATGGAAAGAATCAATCTTGTAATTTACCACAGATGTTTCTTCTTCATGTGCTAACAATATTAACATTTTGTAATCGTTTTGATTCGCTTGACTTCACTAGTGAGACAGAGGAGTAGAGACAGACGCTTTGTCTGTATAAACAGGTTAATATATCCACCAACAAAGATGAAGTACTGTCGGTCACATTTCAAACGCCTTACCTCCTGTAAAGGTTCTGGTCCAGATAAATTAATGCCTCGTATTTTGAAAACATGTGCTGACTAATTAATTGTTATGATCATTAATGTGTTTTAGCTTACAGAAGTTACCAGATATCTGGAAGACTTCATGTATTGTACCTATTCCAAAGAAGCCTTTCATTGAATGTATGAATGACCCGAGGGCTATTGCTCTTACAACTGCTGTCACGAAAGTCACATTTGATAAAATTCTCTGATGAATCAATTGAAGCGTCTTGTCACTAAATTTGTTTACCCACTTCAATTTGCATATACATTAGCAACTACAGATCTGAAGATTGTATACAAGTTAGAAAAGTTGTTTTCTCTCTGAGAGGGTTCTAGAAATAGTAACTGTAAGAGGTAACTAAAATAAATAGTAAACTTGCGGGTACAACCATATGTGTATTTTCGAACAGTATATACTCTGCTCGTCTTCTTTACTCTGCTCCTCTTCTCCTGAAGACGAGCAGAGTATACTGTTCGAAACGTCGAGACCCCACCGGCTCTTTTCAGAGCCAACACTCCCACAGAAGAGTTTTTACACAATGGTTGTACCCGCAAGTGTACTATTTATTTTAGATACCTCTTATTTGTCCACACCATGCAAAGCTTCAAACAACACTTATGGTATAACTCTATAATGTACTATGATTTTTCTTCTGCATTCAACACAATGCAACCTAGCATCTTACCATCCGTAAGTTGTTGAATATGGGCGTTCCCCCATCAGCTGGATATAGGCTTATCCTTGATTTTCTCACAAATCGAAGTCAATTTGTAAAGTTGATAATGTTCAGTCCTGGTTCTTAATCACCAATACAGGTGCTCCACATGATACAATGTTAGCTCCAATTTCTTGTCACTGTTAATACATCGGACTTTCGATCCAATCACGCTGACTGTCCCTGTTATTAATGCTAGGTCTTATTAAACATGATAATGATAGTCATTATAAAGCTGGAATTGATCGTTTTGTTGGTTACTGCGAAGATAATTGTCTTATACTCATAGTGTGGCCAAGACTAGAAGACCTTGTCATCGACTTTCGTAAAAGTAAGATTGAGTTAGTAATACATGTGATTAACAAGAACTGTGTTGAAAGGGTAAATACATATAAATACCTTGGGGTTATGTTCGATGATAAACTCACGCATGTATTCTCCGTAAAATTAATGCTGTTATGATCAGTAATAAACCTTATATTTAAAAGTAATCCGATCTCTTTGAAAAGGGATGATTGATCGTCTTGTGAGAAAAGTAGGAAAGATGACGGGGTTGTGTTTGTTAGTCGGTAGACTCTCTATGGGAGCGGGTTACTTGTCTGTTTAGTTGTATTTTGGACGTCAATAGCCACCCGCTTCATGGCGAACTTACTGGTCGCGTCACTCCTAGGTCACTGAGACTGCCGGTGTGGCAGGAGGTTCTGTCCCCCGGAAATCCTGCCCCCACACGGCAAATTCTTTAGAAATGTTGTCTTATAGCGCCCTCTTTTGAATCCACTTCCTTAATTTAAACCCATCTTAACCATGTATGGAGGACCTGGGGACAAAATCCACTATGACCACCGGCTTCTCACGAACCGTCATCTTCACTCTTTTGTCCCAATGTGTACTACGTTCTTCAATACGATGTGTAAAAGATGAATGGTTCATAAACTTTGTTTGTTTTCATCTTGTTCTGTAAGCAGGCATGATATGCCTATTTGGCCCTTGAAGAAAATGAATTGAGTATACAAGGATTGACCTACACATACACATGGTATATAGGCTTGTATATAAAGACTTTTTAATAACGATTTTGTTGATTTTGAGGGTAAAACAATCGCAAATCAGCTTATACACTGGTCTACATGGTCAGACAGGGTGTGGATACGTAGGTTATCCTGGTGTATTGTTACGCACAATATTTTATCAACTTTTCGTAGCTTTTAAACTTTTAATCTTTTGAAGCGTTTTTAAACTCGTGCGAGCAATGTAAATGAAATTACATTCTTCTCTTTGAAGATTAAAGTTTACGTCTTATACCGTCGAGGCTGACGGGGGTCTTAGCGGTCCATCTCTCTCTCTAACACTAAGCTTGATATCGAGTCAGATGGGCACAACTCGTCAAATCATCACGGTCGTGAATGAACAAATGAAATGCAGGAATGTCGTCTGTCTTCTCCAAACACAATAAACACATTATTTTAATGAAATTTTAAACCGAAGACGACCAAGGGCCTGTGCCATGCAACACCTAGGTGGCGCTATTATCATTAGTTGATACAGACAAAATTTTGGCAAAGTACATTCATTATTAAGATTTTATCAATGTCGCCCTCAAGCGACGCAAGACAGCTATCGCGTAATTTCTTTTTCCACACCCAACGTCGAAAACACAATGCGCAAGCAGTTCAAAAGGTTATTTCTGTTACATTTTTATTTCCTTCACAATTGCCTCACATGCTTAAATATTTACCCAGTCCATAATGTGTAACAATTTAACAAATCCCAGAAAACACTCTTTCGAAAACCTTTCCCTCCAAACCCCCCCACCCTAAAAAAAAAAAAACCACCCCAACAACAACCCCAAAACACACACTACACTTGTACTCGGTTTCAATTACATTCAATGCATTAACACATGGACTAAATTCCCAACTCCATGGACAGGTTGTCCCATGGAGGTAGAAATTAACTGACCAGGCTGCATTCTCCACCAGAGCTTACTGCACCAGGTTGCACAAAACAAACAAGAATCTTACCAATGGAGTCATTATAATTTCTTTGTAGTGCAACTATGGACATATTTCCTTTCATGAGCAGCCTATTAAATTAAATGGTGAAGTTACTATAATATATCTCACTCACAATAAATGTGTACAATTGTGTTATTGTGTAAAAGTTTAAATGTGGGTGTACTTTTGGCAATTACTCCAAAAATTAATGACCATAAAAACTTACTTGGTAAAGAGCACTGAAGAGCTGTTGATATTATTAAAAAAATAATTAGAAACGACACCCTTTGAAGTAATGTTGTTTTAGAGAAAGAGGTAATTTGTTACAAACAAATTCTCAGGGATCTGAAAACACTCAATTCTATACCACAGGGTGTTTTTTCTTTAATTTTTTCTTGCACCTTCGATGACCAATTGAGCCCAAATTTTAAAAGGTTTGTCATGTTATGCATAAATCGGGCACACCAAGTGAGGATACTGGTCTTTGACAATTACCAAAAGTATACCCTGCCTTTAACCATGTTCAATTACACAGATCAATATTATTATTATTTTTAACAGACTTTTGACAACATTGAAGACATTGATGCATAGATGTAACTGAGGACACCTCAGTGTAACATTACCTCAGTGTTAAAATAACTTATCAAGGTCTTCTGGATGGGAAGCACACTATCCTCTTGACGTGTTGCTGGCACTAGTGGCAGTGACACATTGAAAATCGAAGAACAAAACCATCACTTCCTGTATGAAAACTGTTTTCTATTGTTCATTGGAAGAAACCCCTATTGTTCTATTCCATTGTTGCATCTTCTCTACATTGTTCATTGGAAGAAACTCCTATTGTTCTATTCCATTGTAACATATTCTCTCCGCTGTTCATTGGAAGAAACCCCTATTGTTCTATTCCATTGTTACATCTTCACTCCATTGTTCATTGGAAGAAACTCCTATTGTTTTATTCCATTGTTACGTCTACTCTCCATTGTTCATTGGAAGAAACCCCTATTGTTCTATTCCATTGTTACATCTTCTCTACATTGTTCATTGGAAGAAACTCCTATTGCTTTATTCCATTGTTATGTCTTCTCTTCCCCCTCTCCTGGAACAAACCCGTCCTTTTCAACAGTGTCTTTATATTTTAAGAAGTCCCTTCTCCTAAGGAAGTATTTCACCTGGGCAGAGGAGAACAAGATTAAGGCAGAAATGAGGATAATATATAAAGTTAATTTTCATGAGAGTTTGGCAGAGAGGTTTTACTTAGAAAACATGGGACTGCTTTTTTAAATGAATTTGTCCTGCATGTATTAAAAGCATCCAAAGAATATACAAGTATGCGGATACATGGACAGGGCTTGAAATCTTCATTGGACCGCAGGCCCGAGGACAGTGAATTTAGTGTCGGGCCAGTAAACTCACGACTGGACAAGTCCAGCCAGCAATTTTGTGTTTTTCAATATACCTCACAGTGTAGACATCTTAAATGATGTTCAATGTTGGAGTCTGATCATAAATACCTTTCAATTCTGTTGAGTATCGAAGGATACTTACCCAAAAGACAATGAGACAAATCTTCTGTTGAAAAACAGTTATGCATATTAAACTGTGTGGAGAGTTTTTGCACATTTTGATTCTGGTCTCGTAAAAAACTGGTCCAGTAAAAGTGTTTAGCTACAAGCCCATTGGTCTTGTGGATTTTCCCACCAAATTTTAACCCTGATGGAGACTAGCAGTGGCAACTTTAAGAAATGAAAATATTGCAGATTGAAAACTAGAAACTTTGGGGATTCAGCAAAGGGGGGGGGGGGGGTAGTGAGAGGGAGGTTGAGGTAAGGAGTAGGTAGTAGGTAAACTGCCTCCCACCACAACCAGGGCTCGAATTTGGCCTACAACTCCACAAAACCGCAGGGCTTGTGTAGCTCAACAAATTTACTGGACCAGAATTTATTTTACAAGACCAGAATCTTAATAAGAAAGAGCTTTTTACAGAGTTTGTTTTTATTTGAACAAGCACTAACAGAAGATTATCTCATTTGTGTTATGGGTTATACTCAACAGAATTGTAGTAACAGACTCAAAGTCAACATTTGAACATTACACAGTAAGGTATTATTATTCAACTGAAAAACACAAGACTGCCGGGCTTGTCAGGTCATGAGTTTACTGGCACAGGGCTAAAATCACTGGCCTCAGGCCTGCGGTCCAGTTTCGAATTCGAGCCCTGACTATTGATGTTCCATATTATAGGCAGGGCGTCATCAGTCCTTCTATTCTACACGGCTTTCTACTTCAACTTTTTGGGAAAACTTAAGCTGTGTCCAAAATTGGGGGCTACAGCTGTGGCTGGATCACAAACAAGCGTTAAATGTGTTCTTAGCAACAGCCAAATCTACAGCCGCCGCCAAATAAGAAACAGACTTACCCACGTCTTTGAACAGTGCTCATCAAATGCCTGTCTTTTCTCTGTGCATTTTGACATATCATTGCTGTTGTTATCCAAACACTTGAAGAGGTTGTCCCTTGCAGCCCAACACTGCTTTCTGGACTCAGCATTTGGGAATGCTGGTTTGTCGGCCATGATTACTCTAAAACAAATAAGTCACACTATATTACTATCCGGCAATTTTTAGTTTAACCAGGGATACCTAACCAAGAGTATGTGGCAAACAGATACTTGCTTGGTGGCACCTGGACATACCAGAACGTGCGTCCCCAAGCCTACCGCTAAGGCCTGCAGCCCGATTAAATACTTGCAAATTCAATTAAAAGATTGCGCCCAACAGTAGTACTGTACTACTTTTAAGATTGATGGAGACCTGTACGACTTTGATAGAATTAATAGTAGTTCTGTATCCGATCATCAGTCACTTTAAGGGGTCTGTTTACGTTTGGTAATGACTCTGAAAATGAATGGCAATAAAAACTTACTTGGTAAGAAGTACAGCAGCTTTGGATAGTATAATGCATTTTGAGAACTTTTCACTTCAAATCAAAGTACTGTAGTTATTGAAAAAGAAATCAATTTTATCCCCAAAATTTTTAATCTGAGAAGCATTACTGCAGTAACGTTTCTTAGATAGTGTATTCCAATTGAAGATTATTCTTCCTGTGTGGACATAACCACTCCACCAGATTTTCGGCAGTATCTCAAAAATGCTACCACTTTTTGAAATTAATTTTTGACAGGTTAGTTTTATGGTATATATCTACAACTATATAGGATTGAAACAAACAGTGAGTTCCAATTAGTTATCAAACGTATACAATCCCTAGTTTAAATTTAGTATCTTAAAGTTTAAACTCAAAATGTGATTGCATTGCTTTTTAGTTTTGGTAAAACAATGAGTTAAAAAGTGGCAGTCGTATACGGAAATGTTTCTGTTTAAAGTTTAATTAACAGTATTACTAATTAGCACTAAAAAGTAAGCACGAATGAAATTATGCTATAACATTCAGTATCAATCATTCAATCATGGTTATGCGTCTAGCGTTTCATAACTGACTCACTACTATGTACATGCTGTAGCCGTACCCGAGTGTACACATTAAACGGTAACACAGTAACAACAGTCTAAATGTAACGCATGAGATTTTTTTCCAATTAGTAAAGTTTTTAATTGTATTGTAGTTACTTAATACTGCCATGGAGGTAGTACTGCGTTTCCTTCCCCTCAAATGCACAGTTTGAAATAAGAAACAACGAGTAACACTGCAGTGCAGGTTGGTAATATAGTTTTAGGTTAGTTAGTTACTTACATTGCAACTTCACTCTGAAGTCACGACGTCTGGTCGGCTATGTAACTTGTTGTCTTGTGTGCATGTGACGCTCCAGCTCCCCCTCTCCTCTCTCGCGATCGCACACGTTCCCACCACACGGGTGCTAGCTACAGTGCCAGGGGCTAAGAGGTAGAGCAGCATGTAGAACACAGGGTCCGAGTCCGTTTCCGTCTACTGTGTTATTCAACAACCCCTACAAGTATTATTTGCAGTAATTATTAAGCCAACGTCAGACAAGTGGGCGTAACAAAAAATAATGATGAAAAGTTGAAAGTGTCTGTCGCACCGGTATAGTTTGTCAAAAAATAATATCTAGATTATTGCTCCATGATATGATTAAATTTATGCAGTCGAAAATGGCAACAATCATTTGGAAATTGAAGGGGTGTCAAAATGCTATTTTATTGACCTTTTTGTATTTACTGATTTAATTATTTCGGACAAAAATGTTTCTCTGAAGTGAAGGGACCGTTCATACATAAACATAGAGCAAGCTTGCTCTATGGTTCATACCAGACTTGTATGAACTTATTCATACTATATTCATACTATTGTCCTTTCATCAGACCATAATCGTACCAATCTTTTTTGTTTTGTATTTTTGTATTTGTTTAGTTTTTATGTTTTACCGATCTAGTCAGACGTTTATGAAAGATGCGTGTGGCAGGAGATTCTGTGTGTCCCCCGGAGATACGGCCTAACATGTGATTAGACATGACATAACTGTATACTTTCCCCCACCCCATACGGCAAACTGTGTACAAAATTTCCCGTATGGGGGACAGAATCTCCGGGGGACAGATTTCCCTGGGACACCATGGAGGAAGGAATCCATGGGGACACCGACCGGTTCTCTGTGATACTGCATAATTCATTAGATGCTGATCATATTTTATGCAAATATACCTCCAGCAGTAGTTGTGAAATAGAGTTGTAATTTTTGTATGACACTTAACCCGGAAGCGATAACTGATGTCCATTGTTAGCTGGGATATTGCTTGCAACACACTAGACATGCGTAGAAAATCGGAAGGCTGCTGTGTGTGTTGGATCGGTCCGCTATGCTGCTGCACGTAAAAACCATCATTGCCCAACATAGCCGTCTGAACACAACTGAAAGATTCCTTCCAGGGAATTGAGGCAAAGAAAACTGCAAACAAACCTGGAAAGTGTTTGTAATGTTGTAAGGGAGTGAACACAATTACGAGTTTAGCTGTCGGCGCAGCTATTGTCGGTATGAAAACGTCTGGGCTGCTGGGGTGTCAGTAGACAGAGTGCATGCAGAGGTACCCTGTTGGTGGAGGTGAGTACCTCCTCAGCTAGCTCACAACACCGCCGAGCTGCATTTTGAAAACCAAGAATCCTTTGCACATGTTGCACGGGATGGATAGCGGAACAACGGCACAGCTGCCGGCGGGGAGATTCAACAAGATGAACGGCCCAGAAACTGAAACGCAGCATTGCAAGCATCAACAAAGTGACACAGATGACAATACAGTCAATAAAAAGGGTATAGAGAATCACATGATTAAAAATCCACTGTATGATGATGCTGAACCCACCATATTGTCGACAGCCAATGAATGTCATGATTGTGTCGAGGTCACACAAATCAGTGACCTGACTTGTCCATGCAAAAACAATGAGGGCCACAACAACAGTAACTTCGGTGTAGGTATTTCTAATGTTGACACACATGCAATGGATGTGGTGGAGACGGACTCTTCAAAGATGTCAAAGCTTAAGACGAAAGTATCTGGAGCTGTCCCCGACCAAGGGTTGACAAATGGCTGTTGTACCTGTGACAGGAAAGACACATTAACTGTTCTGAATGTTGACGAGGAAGGAAACCACATTAGGAATTCTAATCATAATTTACCTGAATCAAAAAACCAAGGTACTTCAATGCCTAAACTTTTAAAGGATTTAGCAAAGTCGTCTTGCAATTCTCACATAAACATGGTAAACGAACCCCTACTGGATCTCACTAAGATGGTTGAGAATGTCTGTTTGGGTAGTGGAGAAGCCTCTCGGGATCTTCAGTTCTCTTCAACAATGGACAAATTAAAGCATGTGGCCTCATCAAAAGAAAACGTGGCCTGCGACGACGCACAAGCTGCAAACAGTAGTGATCTACTTGCAGGGATGGATCACTCATTTGGTGTTATCGGACCGGCTGGTGCCGATCTTGGCGATGCAGATTTAGAAGAACTCCCAGCATCACTGTCGGACTTTGTACTTGGTTGCCATGATAACCAATATGCAGTGCCCCCTTGTCCTCCAAACGACAGTGATATTAACACTATACAAATTGAGAACAAGGAGCATCCGATAGTTCTTGTGCCGTATAAGTCAGAGGTCCAAATGCCAGACATTATGAGGCTTATAACAAAAGACTTGTCGGAACCGTACTCAATTTATACTTATCGGTACTTCATTCATAATTGGCCACAGCTTTGTTTCTTGGTAAGTATTTTTCCCGGCTGTGGTAATTAATACCTCATTGAGATTCACGAGATGCAGAATGTTTTACATGACTTTAGGCCTGGAGTTAAACAGAGGGCTTTTTAAAAATTTATGTTTCAGTCTAGTTCGCCCCAAACAAGGCTAAAAGCCACTCTTGGGGCTCGGGGGGGGGGGGGGGGGGTGCTGATGGTAGGAATTGATATTCCTCTTAAAACAGTCTCGGATAGGATGGAGGGAAAAATGTACCAGGCAAGGAGTTCCAAAGAGATGCAGTGTGTGGCCATGGTCTTCTTGGCCTTGGGCCCCTTCGACTCTCCGGCCTGTAATTAAATGGAGGCCACAGAAAGAGGCCATGGCCTCCGTTGCCCTGGTCTTGGCTTTGGTGCCCCTTCAAAAGTTTCCCGTAGGCTTTAAGATTTTGTAATGGAAGTACCCTTTTCGCAAAATGAAAATAGCCTTGCCCTCTCAAAGATAAATATCCAGGCCTTTGACTTAGAATAGTCGTGGTAATCGTAACCCCCCCTTCTCAATCCTTCTGATGGTTGACAGCTTTGATTATTGCAACTATTAATGTCTGTGATCTGTGCTTTCTACATGTACTTCCTACTACTTAGTAATAGGGTTTTCAGGTGAAAATTTTGTTTAAGGACTACAGGGCTGATGTTGGTGTCAAATTAAAGGAAATGCAAACAGAGAGATCATATACTTTTTGAATTACGGAATTTTTTGTGTCAAAATGAGGTCAATACTGTGAAGACAGATATAATGTACAAGTTAATAGAGGAGTGTGGCCCCAAATTGACCTCGCGCGACGGCACGCACACACACATTGCACAATGCTGTAATCTTCTGTCAAAAAAAGTCGTGAATAGCTTTACAAAATTCACTTTCGGGGCAAAACTACGCACAATAGAGACTTAAAAATAACAGGAATACTAGAAAAGACAAGTACACTTTACATAAATGATAACTCCTACCTTGATTTTTGAGGATTGCACTTCAAACAATCAAGTTTATTTTTACTTTTAAACACAGACGTGTAGTGAAACCCTTCGGACACAAAAGGAAACCCGTTTAACTGCCAATCACTTTATACTCGGCCCCCGAAAAGCTGCCGAGTTAACGATCCGCGATGTTTTCGGGAAAAATCTTGGGCCGAACGCGTGGATCGGTTACTCTCGGGAAAAGTTGGGTGGAGCAAAAGGGCTTCATTCACAAGAAGTGTAAACTGTCGTACATCCACCCGATTGCTATTTTATGTGCATTATTTGATAGATGAAAGTCAGTGGTTTCTAATGAAGGTATTACTTGCAGTTTTTGACATATAAAAGTCGTACAATTTTGGGGATAAACATTGGATAGATTTTTGGCGCATGGACGGTCCGTGTGTGTGGACTGTCTTCAGTCGCGGTGAGTGAAACTGACAACCCTATTAGTAATGTATTTCTTGGGCTACTCCTGCACTGAAAGTTATAATTTTGAAAGTAACAAAGTTGCATTGTTTTAGAATTCATCATCGAAATGATGCTGAATCCTGTAGCCACTTTTTCACTCATTGTTTAAAACAATACAACCATACTTTGGTAAAAAGAGGCGGTCAAATGCATTCATCAGGAAACGTATTTTAGATAACTTCACAGGCAGATTTATAAATGTAGAGTCCAGTCCTGGAATTTCATTTTTTAGAGGGCAAGGCCATTTTCATTTTGCAAAGGGCACTTCCATTGCAAAATCTAAAAGCCTACGGGAAAGTTTTGAAGGGGCACCATGGCCAAGACCAGGGCAACGGAGGCCATGGTCTCTGTTGCCTCCATTTAATTCCAGGCCTGAGAGTCTCAATTAAATGTGTGTGAGAAAAAAATATTGTGGCAAGAACGTAATATTGTGGATGTTGAGCAATGGCTTTAAAATGTAGGATGACATTAACCTCAAATTTGGCCTCAATGGATTGTCCACACACACGACTGCGCGAGCTATTGGCCTACATGACTTTGGAACGCACTCCCTGCAGACGTCATCACTGCTCCGTCAGTGGGCCTCTTCAGGTCACACATCTACACCTATCAGTCCTAACTAGTTTTGTTTTTACTTGCACTTATTTACCAAGCACAACTTTCAAACCTGTTTCACGCGCACCTAGTCTTCACCTCAGCTCGTACATATTCAGAAGTGGACTTTGCTGAGTACCAGCGTAGTATGTAGATGTACATGTAATGAGGATTGTTGGACCATTGTAGATGTTTGGGATAATCACCAAGTTCGGATGTAACAAGTTCATAATTCAAGGAAACTAAATTTGGGTTCCTGTTAACAGATGGAAATAAACCCTTACAGTCCCAATTCCTCCTATATCCAATTGCCCAAGTGAAGTATTTGGGCCATAAGTGGCCCATATAGCCATTAGCTTATCACAGGGTCAGGCATTCCACTCTCATCCAAGTCCAAACAACTTGGTGTGGAGTGACATGAGAAGAGGAAATAAGAGGATTTGGGCCTCACTTGAGGCAAACTGCCTAGTCTGTAGTTAAATTTAAACTGAATGCGTTCTGATGAAATCTGATCATAAAAGGGTATTTCTATACCATTCTAACCTGTTAGTGCTGACCAGCAAGCAATTAATGTTACTAAGGTTTAAGCTTGATGATTGTTCCAACTACATACACAGACAACTAGGCCCAGATTGACAAGAGGCCTAACTTGTCATAAGGCCCAACTTGGGATTGTTCCATTTTGTGTTTAGGTCAGTTACTCAAGTCTTAATGTAAGGTAACATTTGTCTTTCCCTTTCCAGTCTTTTTTTAACAGACCAGAATTGAAATGAGAACAAATATACATACACAGCTTAACATTTGACTGTTTTAATTTGCACAAGCTCTATGAGAACATTGATCTCAATTCAAGCATGATATTCTTCTTACTTTAGTCTGATTTCCCAAATAAAAATTCCCATGAAAAAATCTGAAAAATTATGATTAAATAGCCTGTATTGTCTATTAAAGCTTACAATATTTGTACATGTAGGTCAGCTCTTGTACTTGATAAAATATTTTTACTTTTTTCTAAGGACCAAATATCATGCCTGTCATGGGTATGTAAGAATTCTTCAAAACTCGCCAAAACTGAAAGAGATTTATCAGACTGAAAGTCAAAATTTAAACAAAGAAAAAAACACTGTCGGTCTAGTGCAACATTCGAGCCCGGATTTCTGATGAAACCTTCCTTCTACTAGTACTCCCTCCCCTCCCCCAACAAAAAAGTGGGTAAACACAGTTCAATTGCATTTTTATGGACCTTTAAGTTGTTTATGTACATAGAATAAATATTCACCCAATCGTAATCAGTATATTTAAATGGGGAATTAATCTCAACTTGTATAGGTCGGGAACAAAAATTGATTGTATTTTATTTTTAATTTTAATTTAAAAAACCACTGTCTCTTAGGAACCTTTTTTGGTTGGGACCAAGGCAATGACAAATTGTGTCGAGTTCAACACCCAGGTGTTATGTGCTCACTTGGGAGAATATTTGGCACATATACATTTTGAATTTGTTGTCTTTCAGATGATAAAACAATCAATTGACACATTAAAGCCATCTGATCTTTCCCCCCTAGGCGATGCATCAAGACAAGTGTGTTGGTGCTATAGTCTGTAAATTGGACGTCCACAAGAAGATGGTCCGCCGTGGCTACATAGCTATGCTGGCCGTCGATGAAAACTACAGGAAGCTTCAAATTGGTGAGATATCTTAATGGCTAATGGGCTCCATCAGCAGTGTCTGACAGTGAGAGGGTTCACCTAAGGGCTGTTGACTGCAAGTCTTGGATGGAGTTTGACCTATAAACCTACGTTCATGCTCCCCCCCCCCCCCCACTACCTTTGGACGTTTGTACTTGACACCTCCTTACAAGGGTTGTTGACTGCAAGTCTTGGATGGAGTATGACCTACGTTTATGCCCCCCCCCCCACCACAGTCCACAACTCATGAGAGATGGATTATTTCCATGGTGTTACCTGGACTGTATCCAAACCCTTCAAAGTTTCAAATACTACGTATCAAGCATTCTCAGGGCTCGAATTTAAGGGGGAAAATCCACAGGCTTGTAGCTAGAAATATTTACTGGACCCGAATTTTGTGTAAAATACCAGAATTGAAATGAGAAAAGAAAAATGCCTACACAGTTTAACAATTGAACTGTTTGAATTTGAAAAAGCACTAAGAGAAGATTTATCTCATTTGTGTAATGGGTAAGTATTCTTCAACAATCAATAGAATTACAGAATTATATTTATCAGACTAAA
>JAJGQC010000285.1:0-29658 GCA_021014325.1 Plazaster borealis
GTTTTGACACCCAAAATTCTGGCGCATTGTTGAAGCGCGTTCGGGTCTATAGAAATCAGTAGATCCTTGCATCATGTGGCAACGCTGAGGTGCGCGCGCACGTTTTACGCACAGAGAATAAGCTGTGATCAATGATCTGCCTCCTTTTTTGAGTGCTTGACGTCATATGCAATGGGTCTATATAAAGTGAATTCAAAGTAAAGATACCTTGACTGGACTCATTTTTGTTGTAAAGTCTTATTAGGACGAGTCTGGGAGACATGACACTGGCTTGAAGAGTTAGTTGCCAACAAAGCCAAGGAATCTACCATACTGTTAAAACCATTGCAGTTATAAATTCATGCAATACTAACAAAGTTTATTATGTTTATAATTTCCATTGTCTCATTCTTTTAAGAACGGACAATATTCCATCAAAACAACTTTTTAAATAATAATAATAATAACAATATTAGGTGCTGTGAAGATGGAACATGGGTTAGAATAGATACAGTTCTGTTTTGAGCCATTTCTTATATGTAGCAGTTGAGGTAGAAAGAGCGGATATTGTAGGGAAGGTGTTCAAGGCGGGGCCAGTGTAACAAGGCACCTCGACCAACAGAATGGGGCATGTGGGAGTATTCAAGGTGAGTGGATCACGAATTGATCTATATCACGGTGATCAAATGATATGAGCCTAGAAAACTTTTTGTTCATTTGGCTGTGTCTGAATCAAGTGACTTTGGCTAAGGCCTATAGCTGTTGGCTGCTGGCTGCAGAGACAATGTTGAAAAATAGGCCTCTTCACTAAGTGATCCGGCCATAGTCACTACTAAAGCCATCAATTCAAAAAGTTTGACTTGTTTTAATCAGTCGAGGTAAGAGCAGTTATTAACATGAACATTTCCCACAAGGCTTTCTGCACACAGTGCAATGTTTGTTGTAAAATAAGATGTTTAATCTGAAAATCATAAAATGTTTAATCTTTGTTTGTAAAATATATTTTACAATCTGAAAAATCACTAAATAAATATGTATTTAGAAAATAAATTGTTTTGTGTTTCACCCATACACACCTATGTCTGTTTAGCACATTTGGCATGTGGGTGTGATTCAAACCAACAATTTTAACCATTCTAGAGCAGATGTCTCACACCACTGAGACCACCAGGCTTGCCAGGTAGCTGAAGGAAATGGTGAACTATACGTTTTAGTCGGGACAAGAAAATTTGTTTTTCAATATCGTTCCAGTAAGTAATACCAGTTTATTATTGGTAGCCAATATTAAGTTTTGCCTCAAGCTGTGATGTTAATGCAGAGTGCTTGGACCAATGACGGAGCTATCTGGTTAAGTCTGGTGTCCTGAATACCAAGACTTCATTAAGCACAATATCCCCTGCAATGAAAGACCAGACTATTAAATAACGATACATATCCCTTGTCTGGTACACACAAAAATAGCACATCTACCTGGTTTGTCTCTTCTGCAATGTTTTTTGTTATTCAAACGCTTTTTTGTTACTACCAATAAATGTGTAAAAAGTTGGGGGACATTCAGAATATTAATGAAGTATTTAATTTATATTTTGCTTTGAAATTGTGGGTGGGTGAAATAATTAAAACGAAATTCAGTTTACAAGTCAAATTATAGAAGAAAAAAGTTTAGGGAAAAATAGTAATACAGTGCAAATGCCTATTTCAGATTGTCATGTCATTATTATCGGTCAACCTTGTTTTGATAGCGACAATGCACATGATGTAATACTTGAGATTTTCTCTTTTCATTATGGGAATGCTCATTAAAAGAAAGTACATCCCCTTTTCAATGTTTTCACACAATACCTCTTATCTCATTGTAATCCCATTGATAGACATAGACTTTTAATCGCAGTTTATTATTGACACACGTAGATCTAATGTCAACAAGCCCAGCCTTTCATTCAAGGATGTGAAATTCTGAGTTGGGGCCTCAAACTGGGAAGAGAAGGCTTTGAGTGGGTATTCCTGTAATGTCTTACAAAGTTGCATGCTGGAAGACAGGAAAGCCATATTTGAGCTTCTTCTTTTTTTTTTTTTTAAGCCAGACGTGATGAGGTTATTGGTCAAACAAACATACAAGGGCCGCCAGACTTGTCCTGTCATGAGTTTACTGGCCCGGCCACTGCAATCAATAGCCTCGGGCCTGCGGTCCTAAGCGTTACCGAGCTTCTGCTGAAAAATAAGGCGAATTCACACCTCCATGCTCATCCCTTACCAGTCAACTTAGCAACCAGGTCCTCTTTGGAGGTCTTTCACGAAGCTACCCAGACCTTCTGGCAGGAGGTTGCCGCTCGATGACCCTATCTGAAGATCACGAGCCAGCCCTTCCCCAAGCTTATCATCATTCTAAATATTAATGATGCTGGGCTGGTTGACTTACCCCAGTTATTGCCATTCACCTAAGACTGTCAAAGTAAAACCAGTTAGATTGATTATTTGTAAGTGTTTTGTGAGTAATTTAATTATTCAAGACATTGAAAAGTTAAGCAAATTAGACAGGTAAAATATTATTTAATTATTTTTTCTTAAATTACTAAGTTTGTTATCTTTTCAGGGTTGGGGGAAAGCGGCTGGTTGTGCGGCAATTACAATATTAAATAAAAATTATAAAAAAAAACCCCCCCCCAAAAAAAAAAAAAAAAAAAAAACACCCCACAAAACCCCCCCACAAACTACCACATCATAGTTGCCACACTCGCCTATCACATCCAAGTTACCCCATCAAACCATCACATACAAGTTGCCACACCAACTTCTCACATCTAAGTTGCCACACCCACCCAACACAACCAAGTTGGCCACACCCACCCATCACAACCTAGCTTCCCACACACTCATCACATTATTGCCCCACCCACCATTCACCTTCTAGTTGCTACACCCACTCATCACATCCAAGTTGCCACACCCACCCATCACATACAAGTTGCCACAACCACCCATCACATACAACACATAAAAGTTGCCATACCCACCCATCACATACAAGTTCCCAATCACCCATCACATCCGAGTTGCCCAATCACGTTATTGCCCCACCCACCATTTACCTCCTTGTTGCCACACCCACTCATCACATCCTAGTTGTTTGACCCATCCACACGTGCATCAACTCTGCCTTCCTGTAAATTTACATTGCAGAATCTTGGCCTTTTGTAAATCCCAGCACTGTTTACCGACCTCCACATCGTGGTAAAGCTGGTCGCCGTAGAACTGTTCATAAACTCCCTATACCTGAAGTTACACCCCCATCTGTTCTAGCACCAGTGACTCCTGCCAAATCTCAACTCAGCCTTTGTGTTCTGAACACACAGTCCATCTGTAACAAGTATGACTATTTTGCTGATTTTGTTCTGCAAAAAGATCTGGACCTTGTTGCCGTTTCAGAAACATGGCTTAGACCAGATGACAACTTAACATGTCGTCAGTGTACCCCTGCTGGCTACTACTTTCATCACATCCCAAGACCTCACAAGACCGGTGGAGGAGTTGCAATACTGTACAGATCTACTTTATCTGTCTCTGTGAAAAGTAATGACGTCAATACACAACTTTTGAATCTCTTCATGCTGAGGTTTCCGGAAACTCTAAATCTGTTCGCTTGTCATTGTATACAGACCTGAAAGAGATTCTAACGGCCAACATGTGACTTTCTCAAGTTTTCTTAAGGAATTTGAGAATTTGATTTTAGAATATCTCCTTCATCCATCGGAAATCATCATCACTGGTGACTTTAACATTCATGTTGATGACATCCACAACACCAATGCAAACCAGTTTAAGCATCTACTTCAGGCTTTCGGTCTTACCCAGCATATCAAGGAGCCGACTCATCGGTCATTGCCTGGACCTTGTCATAACTCGTGACATCACCCCACCCATTGTCTCAAACTTTGTTATTCTACCTGGATTCTCAGACCATTATGCAGTCATGTGTAACTTGAGTCTGTGCAAGCCCAAAGTCCCAACCGTCACTATAAAGAGCCGACAGTGGAAACATGTGAATTCTCCTGAAGTGTTCCGCGACATAGGAACTCATTTAGCAAAGCTGGAAATTGATCATGACTGCTTGGATTCCTATGTCAGCCAATATGAGAGTACTATCAGTGACATCTTGGATAAATACGCACCTTGGAAAACAAGATCAGTCAAGGTCCGAACTGAAGTTTCCTGGTTCAATGATGATATTCGTACAGCAAGAAAGATCTGTCATTAACTTGAGCGGAAATGGCGGAAAAATGGCAAGTTGGAAATACAACGACAAGAATATCGCAACCAATGTAAGGTAGTCAGGAATTTGATCAACCAGGCAAAGATCACCCATTATTCATCCCAAGTACAAGAATCCTCAGGAGATCAAAAGAAGCTCTTCAAGATAATTGGTAAGTTGTTGCTCAAACCCAAACCCCGTCCTTCCATCCACTTACAATGATCAGACTTGGCAAATGAATTCCAGAAATTCTTTGTCACCAAGATTTCAGACATCCGCTCATCTTTTCATCAGTCCCTTACAATGTGCCGCAGACATTGCCACATCTTCAACCAGAGTGTAGACTATCTGTGTTTGAGCCTGCCACTGTTGCTGAGATTCAAAGGGTTATTGTGAAATCTCCTTCAAAATCCTGTGAGCTGGATCCAGTGTCAACATCCATGATGAAGCAAAACATTGATATATTTTTACCCTACATCACTAATCTTGTAAACGCAATCTCTCAGTTCCGGTTGTTTCCCGATAGCCTCAAAGTTTCCTACATCAGGCCGCTCATCAAGAAACCAAACCTGGACAAGGAGATATTCAAAACTACAGACCGGTTGCAAACTTAAAATATCTTGGAAAAGTCATCGAACGAGTAGTTTCATCACGCATTTCTGATCACATTCATAATTTTAACCTGTCCGACGGTTCCAGTCAGCATACAAGCCTTTCCATGGGACAGAAGCTGCACTAGTCCGTGTGAGCACCGATATTCTTTCTGCAATGGACAATGGTAACCTAACAGCACTAGTCCTGCTAGACTTGAGTGCTGCCTTTGACACTGTTGATCACAACATCCTTCTCTCTCGGCTCCAGAATCACCTTGGCATAGAGGACACAGCCCTAGCATGGTGCAAATCGTATCTCTACAATAGAACTCAGCATGTATGTATTGGCACCGCAATATCAGACCCTGTTGTTTTGAACTACTCTGTGCCACAGGGGTCGGTACTGGGCCCGCAGTGGTTTACGCTGTACACTTTACCGATTCGTGACATCATCCTGAAATTTAATCTGAATTACCATGTGTACGCAGACGACACTCAGCTATACATCACGTTTAAATCTTCTCAAGAAAACGCCAATGCATCTATTGCAAGACTTGAGAAATGCATCCAAGAGATTCGACGTTGGACACAACAAAACTTCCTGAAGTTAAATGATGATAAGACAGAGTTCCTTCTATTTGGGTCACGTCAACAGTTAACAAAGGTTTCAGTGCCATACATTTCCATCGGTGATGCTCGATAGCTCCTCGCTGCAAGCTCGGAACTTAGGGTTATTTTTGATTCATCGATGACACTTCAACCACACATCAACAACATCGTCGCCTGTCATCATATCACATCAGGAATATTGGTAAGATTCGCATGATACTTGGACAAAAGTGCCACTGAAAAGGTCATTCATGCATTTGTTACTTCTCGTCTTGACAACGGCAATGCTCTTCTCTACAGTCTTCCTAACAACCAGATTTCCCGTCTTCAACGCCTCCAAAATACCGCTGCCCGCATTGTGACACTGTCTAGAAAATCCTGTTCTATCACCCCCATTCTGAAACAACTACATTGGCTCCTATCTCTCAACGAATCATCTTCAAGCTGATGCTCATTGTCCACAAAGCACTTAATGGCAAGGCTCCCCACTATATTTCTGAACTACTTCAAGTTTACACTCCATCAAGGAATCTTCGATCAAGTTCCATGCTTCTCCTCGTTGAACCCAAGTCTCGACACTCATGGGGTGACAGGTCTTTTTCTTCAGCTGCGCCACGCATCTGGAACTCTCTACCGCTTAATATTAGATCTTGTCTTTGTACCACAAAATTCAAATCTCTTCTCAAAACTTATCTTATGTCACAGGTTTTCAAGGACTAATTTTGTTGTGTCTGTTTTGTCTTTGTTTTGTTTTGTTTTATTTTTGGTTTTTTTACTGCGCCTTGAACACCCAGCAGGGTGGATATGTGCGCATTACAAGTCTTATTATTATTATTATTATTATTGACCCACCCATCACACCCTAACCGTCCCTCCCAAACATCCCACACATACCCCTAGGCAGAATGTGCAACAGTCCAGTTTGGCAGTTACATTGTTCAAGCAATCCTTTGTTTGACCAATGTACAAGGGACTACAAACAACCATGTCATGCATGTGCTGGCAGTCTACTGGGTGCTGTGGCAAGGTTTTCAAGAAGAATGCACAAGTCTTATCAACACTGTGGCTGGAGAAATGTTGACCAAGTAAGTCAGTATGTTAACATATTATTTAAACTCTTTTTGAACCAAAACCATATTTATGTCTGTTTTGTGTAACATTTTCACTGAAAAGTTTGAGTAGCCATGTTTGGGCGTATGGTGATGCTTGTACAGAAATAAATGGTCTCTACAGTGTTACGGACCTACATTGTTACAAACCATGATAATTATTGTTAATGAAAGATAACAAGGCTGCGATGCTTTGCAATCCAAAACTTGTGTTTCCAACAAGATGGTGAAAACCTTGCAACACAAAATGTGACTAGAATGGTACTTACTATGACCATATTTGGAGTCGGATAATGTAGATGGTGATGTAATAACAACACCCGTCAGATTGCTCATTTGTTGTAGAAGATCACATCCAGCATCTAAAGAAAATGCATTTCTTTTCTGTAAATACCTCATGCTAAATAAACATATAATCAGACAAGTGAATTACAGATATACATGATTGTTGGTATACAAGTTGGTTTTCGTGATATGTGATGAGCATACGCAGTGATTTTCATTACTCGGGTGGGATGGAAGTTACTCGGATGAGATTCGACTGACCCCCAACATACTTGAGCGGATCTCTTATAACCACTAGACCATCGAACATGCCCAGTGTCAAGACGCAGTTAGAATCCTGTAACCAGGGCCCAATTTCATAAAGCTGTTAAGTTGAAAATTCGATGATCAAATTTCTTTGCTAAGCAAGAAATGGATGGGGTACCAGTTGTATCAATGTAAACTGTACGGTATTTTGGAGAGGTAACCTATTTCTGCTAAGCAAGGATTTTCTGTGCATAGCAAGTTTTTGTGCTTACAGGCTTTATGAAATTTGGTTCTGGTAACAAGCAGTGGTAGAGGATTCTAACTCTGGGTTCAAATCTCACCCCCTGCTCTGTGATTAATTCTGTACTTAGAAACATGAGTGTTCTTTAGCTACTGGTTCAATCTCAAGAAATCGGAAAGCACCAAGTGTACAGGGCTTGTCACTCATTGACATGAGAGGAAAAACTAAATCATATTCTTCACATCAATTAAACAAAATATTAATGTTCAATTCTCTGAAAAGTGAATGTTCTCGTAGATATTGTTAATTTACATATCATGTAGAACAGAAAGTCGTCGCCTCAGTACTTTGACTTTATTACAATTGTATGAACTTCATTAAGTTGGTTTAATAGCATGTTTTGAAGTGCTTGGTAAACTGCTTTTTATATCATATATCTTCCCAAAGTAAATTTGCTTTGCAAAACTAACCATTGTTAGGGAAACATTCCTCCGTGATATTTGATTATTTTCTGCCATTTTAGACTTGTTGCCCTTTTGATTATCACATGTATACATGAGATTGTAAATAAAGACAAATTTATACAGAGTTTCTTACAAGACAAAAGCTGCTACTTTTTCGGGCCTCTTTACAAATTTTGCAATTAATTTTTGTACAACACATTCATCCGCAGGTCGCATGTTCAAGTCCCGCTCTAGTCAATTTTTCTTGTTTGTTCAACCAAAACTATCTAATTATTATCTACAAAAATTATTGTACATTTTACACAGCTAAGTTAACTGTGTAGTACATGTACTTGTAAACAGTTTGCACAGAAATAGTAATGCACAGCAATCTGTGTAAACGAAACGAAATGGACTGAAATCTGTTTTGTTTTTATCTGTGCCCTTACAATAACTGATCATGATTGAAGGGAAAAAGCTTCATTTTGGGGTAATATGGCTCGACAGTTTGAATAATAAATCACATAATTGTTTTTACAAAAACGAAACTTTTTTTTTAATCAATGACTTACCAGAAGCAGCTAAGGGTACAAAGAGGTCTAGGTGGCCACCCTCTGGTCCCGGTAAGATGTTACTGCACAACTTCTCCCAAAATGTCTCAGCTCTGGTTTCTCCAGTGATGTAGTGCTGGTTGCCATGGAACCCACTAGTTGGATTGCATCAGACCCCTCCACCATAATTCCAATGCTCCTGGTACATGTATATAATTTGGACAAATTTACAGATTTTGAGGATTGCGATTGATTTTGGTCCTACACCCTGTCCAGTCCTACACCATGTACACCCTGTAAGTAACCTCACTATTGCAGAGGTTGATTTGTATACTGTGGACTTGTAGTTCTGTAAGACAAATACTTGATAGGCCATAGCCACAGGTACCATCTTAAAACTATACTGCAATGCATCTTGGAAAACCGAGTACAGTTGAACAAATAAATCAAGCTGCCAAGATGGAGGCTATGCTGTAGTTTACATGTAAAGAGTAAAGTCTGTCTGAGCGAATATGGCTCATCGGGCCGGTGTTTATGTCCGGTTTCATTGGCATTAAACGACTGAGATTATTTGTATTCCCGGATAGGATGCCAGTCCATCGCGGGTTACTCACCAGCTCTCGCCAGGGCCCATTTGTACTCCTGGGTGAAGAGAAGCAATAATGGTAAAGTGTCTTGCTTAAGGACACAAGTGTCACGACCGGGCTCGAACCCACACTCTGCTGATCAGAAACACCAGAGCTTGAGTCCGGTGCTCTTATCCGCCGCACGATGACACGCCATGTAACTATATGCCAGCTTTAATAGTTGTGTACGGCATTGCTGCAAAATCAGCGTGCCATGATGGTTGCTGGTGTTGCTTGGACTCGGATTTCATCCAGAATCCTTTGAGCGCCAATCATGTGCATTGGGACATGCATATGGGATTAAGGAGAGCTATAATAATTCTATGTTTATGTTAAGAACAATTGATTGGCTGTGATATGTTCTTGGATGGGAAACCATTCCTTGTGACTCAATTCACCTGACATTTCTCATCACCAACTATAAATCTTGGTTATGCCATTTTGGGAGTTGGATTCCCGGTGCATACTGTGCAGTGTAATTAGTAGACAAAGAGAATTTGCATAATTATATATTTGAGTGTTGAAAAACTAAAACATAATAAAAACCCAGACATAACACTGACACGGTGTCCATGTTACATCTAAAAAACATATGTAATCAAAGTTTTGTTAAAAAAAATTTAAAATTTAAGAACTTTAACAAACACACACAAGTGTGTAATGTCCTCCAATCCTGGACCCTTCTTTACCAGTGTTTTCCTTTGTGATAGCAATAGTGGACCTATTGTCCCTTTTGTTATAAGTCCTCGGTTACTTTCACACACAAAGGTGAACATGACTTGAAATAATTATGCCATATGTAAGAATGCTTAAAAAATTCATAAATGTCACGCCCATTGTCTCAACCTGGTGAAATGGCCCATCCTGCTCGATTTTACTTGGCAGGAAATTGCTCTATCAAATTGGGCCCAAGTACTTGGAACGGAGACCATTCCTTGTATTGGTACAATGTATACATGGTCAAAACGGCCACTCAAAATTCAATGTACTGTGGTCAGAGAAAAACATCTTGTATTGGAAGGTCAGGGGTGCGTTTTGAGTTGGTTATTTGTTAAGCTTTTTTTTGGGGGGGGGCCGCCGGGAGGTATTCAACCACAGCGACATACAAGTACTTATATTTACTCCTTATTTTATGTTTACTTAAATTTATTTTGGATTATTTTCTTCTTAAACATTTAATACAAGGCTTTATCGGAAAGCAGTTGTGCACTTAAAAATGGCAACTTAAAACCAGCAATTAACTCGGTATAAAACCCACGAGTTAATTTTGTTTTAAACACTAAAGTTCATAAGGGTCGCTGCTTTTACTTTCCACAGTAATCAAAATGTAATCTCAATGACCAAGTTTCACAAATCCCTCCTAAATCTTGTGAGTTCCATTAAATCCCTCATCAGTCTCTTATACAGGTCTCACAAATCCCTAGTGTTAGACACTGCCGAGGAATGAGCAGCTTGCACTAAGAAGCTCTCCCCGTCACTCCCCCAGGGTCAAACTACAACTTCTGAAAATGCTTAGAAAATATCTTCAAGTCCAAACTAACTACCTGAAAACTCCTAGTATTACGTTGTGAAGACATTCTTCACTTCTGAAAAATGATGACGCTTCAGTAGCCATGCAAAAATAAGCTGACAGTAGGAGTACGGTGAGTGTAATTCATCCCCCTGTCTGACATTGAATTTCAAAGCTTCGGGGGAAACTCTTAATACTTTGGCTAGTCTTCACTGGGAAAGGAGACGCAGTGATTATCGTTTCAATGTGGCAAGATTACAAACTGATGCTTCAGCAGTGTATGACCTACGGTGATTGTGGGGTGGATTACTGGCCAATTAATTATCTTGGACAGGTGGCTGGGGCAGGTGGATATGGGATCATAGAGTGTATTTCTGGGTGGGTGTTTATGGGGTATTCGCCATTTGCACAGATCCGCCATGTGCGAGCAGAGCCTCCACTTCATGCTTCATATGTATTGTATTTACGTATCTGTTTGGACGAAAGTGTCATTACATTACCGTGAAAATACACTTTACAAATGCTTCTATTCACTGATGTCCCCAATTTGAGGCTCTACACACAAACGGCTGACCGTGCAACATGTGCAAGGGCGAATAGGTAAAGTTGTTTTTTTTGTGTCAGTTTTAAGGTAGTAAATTTTGGGTGTGATCGTATTGGGTTGATCATCACATAGCACCTACAAGCTGTTAGTTCTTGGATTAACGGGATCACATTAAATTTAAAACTTCTCTGTGGCTGATTATTGTCAGTGAAACAAAATGCATAATCCAGAGAAAAATACAAAACCATCTTAAATCATGGAGAGCATAAATAAACAATTCTTGATGAAGAGGAACATGACACTTTGTCAAAGAGTTCACCCTCAAACAATCTTGTCATGATACTAGTGATTAACCTTTGTCCATCGGTATTCTCGGCATAAATAACAGTATGTAAAGACCACTGGCAGATGCTTTAGGACGCTGATTGTTTTTCGTGTACACGTATGTGGGCTGTGTGTGCATTGCCGTATCCATCAAACTTTTGTGGCCAAGCAAAACCAGGTGTATAGGATTTTGGACAGTTTGGAGGCCTACATGTATTAAAGGGTCTGTATACGTTTGGAAATGACTCTGAAAATTAATGGCAATAAAAACTTACTTGGTAAGAAGTACAGCAGCTTTGGATAGTATAATGCATTTGGAGAAACTCTTCACTGCGAAGTACTGCGGTTATGGAAAAATATATAATTTTTTTATCCCCAAAAATGTGAATCTGAGAAGCGTTACTGCAGTAGCGTTTCTCAGATTGTGTATTCCAATTGCAAATTATTCTTCCTGCGTGGACATAACCAGATTTTCGGCAATATGTTAAAAGCGCTATCACCTTTTGAAATTAAATTTTCACAGCTTAGTTTTATGGTATATATCTACAACTATATAGGATTGAAACAAGCAGTGGGTTCCAATTACCAAACGTATACAATCCCTTTAAGGTTCAATGTCTTTTTAACACTGGTCTTGACATAAAAGGCTTTAGTATTTTCATACATAAATGTGTCTGTCATTTTGGTATGCCATGTTGGTATGTATAAAGGCAGTGGACACTATTGGTAATTGTCAAAGACTAGCCCTTACATTTGGTGTATCTCAACATATGCATAAAATAACAAACCTGTGAAAATTTGAGCTCAATCGGTCATCGAAGTTGCGAGATAATAATGAAAGAAAAACAACCCTTGCAACACAAAGTTGTGTGCGTTTAGATGGTTGATTTCGAGACCTCAAGTTCTAAACTTGAGGTCTCGAAATCAAATTCGTGGAAAATTACTTCTTTCTCGAAAACTATGGCACTTCAGAGGGAGCCGTTTCTCACAATGTTTTATACCATCAACCTCTCCCCATTACTCGTCATCAAGCAAGGTTTTATGCCAATAATTATTTTGACTAATTACCAATAGTGTCCACTGCCTTTAAGTGGATGGTTTTTGCATGTGCTGGCATAATTTGGCAGCAAATTGTGCCGCATCCCCTAGTAAATTACCATTTGAACCCTTTCAGCCCCAATGGGGACTTTAGAGAGAAGACAATGAAGGAAGTTTCAGTTTTAGATGTGGGAGGAAAACCCTTGAGATTTATTCCAGGGAAAACCCACGCAATCAGGTAGGGACTGAAAACCAAATCAATGTAGTGCCCTAGGCAGGATTCAAACCAGGGTCCTAGAGGTGCAAGGCAAGGAAAGAAACCACTACAACAACTTGACCGCCCTTACGGCTTTTGTGATTAGCTTGGTGTGCTATCATGCTTGGCAGCACAGGCTGCATACTCCACAGGGAGCTGAGGTGGTTTACGGAATGAAATAATGGCCCAGTGACTGGGGATAATTGTTTGAGCACCATGAGCATTAAAATTGATGGATACCGCACTGTATAATCTTCCATTATTTTTGAGAAAAGCAGAGGTCTTATCACATGCCTGAATCTAAAGTTTATGTACCTTGCAGGGGATCCAGCTAGAGTTTCCTCTATCCTGTACAGGAGAGACTCTAGAGTCGCTCCAATGTACTCATAGGCAACAACCAGGACATCTGGCTTGACTGCCGATGAGACAAGCTATAAGATAACAGGAATAAATCATTTCTGATAAAATGTTTCTTTCAATAGACTGTGCAAGTCTCGCGCATTTGAATTTCCGGGACCATTGTCGTCCCAACCATATGGAAATTTGCCTGGGCGAGATTTTGTTTTGTCAATTATTTTAGTTTAGCGTAGTTAGTGACCATGAAAATGATATATGTTGTTGGGAATGTAATAACTAGTGATACAAAATATGAAAGTAAAATCAATTCAACAATAAAACAACGAAAGCGAGAAAATAAACTTGACCTCAGCTTCCAGGTACTGCAAAAATTAAGAATTTTGTGCTCACCTCGGATCACAAAACTTATGTAAACGCTCGTTTTGGATGCGCGATTGTAATCACCAGATGCTGTAATTGCAACGCAAAACCTTTCATTGCAGTCTATGGTTGTTGAGGCATCAGTGTCCTCTATAAACTGCGTCACGCGTCAATTTTACGCCCGTGTGACCAAAGCGAATCCGGTGGTTTCTAAAAAGTTAAGATCAAATAAGCATCCTTGTCCCAGAGTTTTATTTTTTTCAATAATAATAAACACATTGTTTGTGTATTTATTATAAAAGCTAAAACTATTTTTATAAAAGTTGTAATGGGTATTTTTGTTGTTCAGATTTTGTCATAAGATAAAATTTAAAACAAAGATTGATTTCAGAAAACAAAATTTCTTTGTTTGACTTGTTTTCCGATACTCGAGACTTGCCCAGTCTTTTAAGAAATTACTTATACTATTAGTGTTAAAGACCGCTTGCACAACGTGGAGCGTGACTCTGCACAATGCGCATCTACCATTTCCACCATTTTGTGAGTCAATTCCTTTTGTGTACAGTTTGACTCCTGAAATGGTGGACAGGATAGGTGCATGTAAGTGCACTGCACGTCGTGCAAGAGGTCAATGTCAGTTAAGGGTGTAATTCTTTTATTTTTGATGTTAAAGGTATCGTACACGTTTGGTAATGACTCAAAAAAAATATTTGCATAAAACTTACTTGGTAACAAGCAACGGAGAGCTGTTGATAGTATAAAACATTGTAGGAAACGACTCCCTCTGAAGTAACGTAGTTTTTGAGAGAGAGGTAATTTCTCACTAAAGTAATAAAAACTTCTTGCAAGAAGTTTTTATTCCTATCTGAAAGCACACAAATTTGTAAAACAAGGGTGTTTTTTCTTTCATCATTTTCTTGCAAATTCGATGACCAATTGAGCCCAAATTTTCACAGGCTTGTTATTTTGTGCATATGTTGGGACACTGGTCTTTGACAATTTCCAAACGTGTTCAGTTCCTTTAAATCACAACTGGTGCAAATGTTTTGCAGCACATTCATTACATCATTTTATCTCGAATCGGGATAAAATACGAACCTGCATTGCAGTTATTTGTGATGAGACAACCAGCAGACGAGGTCGTTGTGTTGACCTGATGAGGGCTTTATCAGTTGCATGATGGGAATTCGCTGCTATGCCTCCTGGGTAATCGCCCCCTGCAGATAAATCTTTCCTGAGGTTGGGAAGGAAATCAAATTTTGGAATGCTTTACAAAGGAACATCAAACAATTTACTGTATAATTGCAGCTTCTTCTATTTTTCAATGCAATTTTGAGTCTGTGAAATGACAACATTTTATTGAAACCTACATGTAACATCTTATCACGTGGAGAGTTCGGTGATCTAGTGATTTAGAATCTGTACTAGAATTTGTACGGTTGTGGTGGGTTCGATTCCAACCTGAGGTCCCTGGTGTGTATGTTTTTTTTCTGCTAAACTTGGATAGCGTTGAGTATTTGCCTTAACAAACATTTAATCACCTGGTGAACTTGGTGTTGTAGTGGTTTTGAATTTCTACTAGAATTTGGAAGGTTCTAGGTTCGATTTCAACCCGAGATGCCTTTGTATAATGTATGTTATCTCTGTAGGACTTGGTTAGCATTGAGTATATTGTGCCTAAACATGCATTTAATTATTAGGTGAGCTTGGTGGTGTAGTGGTTTAGAATATGTACTAGAAATTGCAAGGTTCTACATGTAGGTTCGATTTCAACCCGAGATGCCTTTGTATAATAATAATAATAATAATAACTACTTCTTATTTAGTGCATTTTACAATAACAGATCAATGCGCTTTACATTAGTACCATGGTCATAGGGCTAATAAAATTTGTTTAATCTTTCTCAGCTCCCAGGGTAGTATACAGCCGTGGCACTCCGAAGGCTTTTAAAAGACAATATCAACCTGTACCCTCGCAGGTACCCATTTATACCCCTGGGTGATGAGAAGCAATTATAGTAAAGTATCTTGCTCAAGGATACAAGTGTCATGACCGGGATTTGAACCCACACCCCGATGACTTAATCATCAAAACTAGAATTCGATGCTCTAAACCACTCGGCCACATGACACTAATTTTTACCTCTGCAGGACTTGAATAGCATTGAGTATACTGTGCCTCAACATACATTTAATCACCGGGTGAGCTTGGTGATCTTTTGGCTTAGAATCTGTACTAGAATTTGCAAGGTTCTAGGTTCGGTTTCAACCCGAGATGCATATTGTATGTTTATCTTTGCAGGATTTGGATAGCATTGAGTATACTTTGCCTCAACATACATTCAATCACCAGGTGAACTTGGTGGTGTAGTGGTTTAGAATCTGTACTAGAATTTGCAAGGTTCTAGGTTCAGTTTCAACCCGAGATGCATATTGTATGTTTATCTCTGCAGGACTTGGTTAGCATTAAGTATACTGTGCCTTAACATACATATTTTTACTTTTATGTATGGTAGTCATTTCTCAAAACAACTGTTTAGATGGCAACAATGTTCACACTTCACAGTTGAACTTCACAGTTCGCACCAAAGTATTTGTGAATGCAAGGAATTCAAGAAATGTGTCCATACTTCGATTGCAGAGGGTGTTGAACAATGCAGTACAAGTTCTGGGCCATGTCACAAAGTATGAAAACATAGCTTCAACTCCCATGGCCCTCCACTGGCTTCCAGCTTGAAAGAGAATTGATTTTAACATCTTGACTTTAGTATAGAAATCACGTCATGACCTAGCACCCGAGTACATGAAGAACTACTACTCGCTTCGTTCTGGTTCCTCACCAGTCCTAGTTGTTCCCAGGTCCAGGACAGTATGCTATGGTGACTGGGCCTTTTCACACATTGGACCTGTATCTCTGGAATGAAACTACCCGAATCTATCCGGAACATCTTTTTCTCTGGAAACTTTCAACACAGAACTGAAGACACTGCTCTTTACACAAGCATACTGTGTCTAATTTATTAGCAATGTTTTCAGTATTCGCCACAATTAAGCATTGTACATCTATTTATTTATTTATTTTGTTATGAAAGATCGCCTAACTTCACAAGGCCGGATGGCCACGTCAAGGTGAGGGCTACCCTTAACCGATTTGGGCTATTGACCCAAATTAACTGCCACCAGGGGCACGTTGCCACCTACTCCTAGGGCTGAAACAGGGGACCCCCTTCATAGTCTGTAAGGATGTAGGCATGGGTATCATTAGGAGCCTGGCTGGTAGAATGCACTCCCAACTTTTTACGAAGCAATTATGGTTAAGTGCCTTGCTCAAGGGCACAAGTGTTATGACCGGGTTTCGAACCCACACTCAGCTGCTCACAACACCAGAGCTTGGGTCCAGTGAACTAGACCGCTCCACCACGACACAGTGTCATGAGTAATGTATATTTATGTGCCATATATATTATATTATTATTCAATATCAGTTGAACCTGCAGCAACCTTACCTACGAGATACTGGTTTCTTAGTTTCATGTCTGATGGCTTGTTGTAGGGCAGACCCAACGGATTGACCCATCTCCATTGCCATACTGGCCGACAGGGTAACTGCTTCCAGTGAAGCGCCTGACAATTCCACATCATCAATCTGTGATGAGGCAAAAGCAAACAAGTTACCAAGAGGGCGGTTGGGTTGGTGTAGTGGTATCTTTCCTTGTCTTCCACCTCTAGGACCCCGGTTCGAATCCCACTGGCGGCACTATGTGGATTGGGTTTTCAGTCCCTACCTGACTGCGTGGGTTTTCCCTGGAGTACTTCTCTGAGGTTTTCCTCCCACATCTAAAACTGAAATTTCCTTCTTTGTCTTCTCTCAATCGGGTTCTTGGCTATTATAGTGATTAAGTTCGCTTTTCTGAGAGTCCTTGGCTTCACAACCAGAATTAATAAATGAAATCAAAGAGTCAGTGAACGAATTCCTTTGTATGGAGAGTTGCTCTCCAAAGTACATTTTATACATCTGCTGTCTTAATGAATGTTAATGCTTTTTACCGTTTAGTTTTTTGAACTCTTGTAAATTTTAACATTATTTTGTATGGAGAGTTCTGTAATGGTCTTGTGTAATCATTTATTTTGTATTTCTATGGATTGTGGTATTTCCTAGCTTTTTACCAATTTTGTGTGTTAACTTTATGATTTTCCTTCTTTTTTTTGCTTTTTAATCATTGTCATTTTTTGTTATTGCTTACTTAATTATTATTGATTATTTTGTTATGCACCTGTGTACATTTGATGGAATGGGCGCAATATAAATCAATAAATTGAATAGGATAGCAAATGCAACACAAATTGGGTCTAGTTGCTACTCAAAAACATCATTTGCTACCCAATTTTAATGATCAGCTCCTAAAAACATTCATTCATCTTTCACTTACTGTGTAACTGTAAGTAATTGTTCTTTTGCATCATGCGATTAAAAACGATAACTATTCAATTTAACAATCCACTCAAACTGCATTCAAAATTTGCAGTCACAGAAATCTCTAATTGCACTGCTTTACTCTACTAAATTGACTGTCAATTTCAAATGGCTAAAGTGAATGCCTTATAAAGTTTAACTGAATACAATGTTATATAAATTTGCGTGCCTCAAAGTGAAATTGAATGATGGTTTCAACTGAAGAGGCAAAATCGATTTGACGATGAAAGTAAAATAGGCTACTTTTTACTGCAAATGACTGGGAAAACCTGCAGTGTTGTTATATTATTGCCCTCAGCCGTCAGAACTCTTCAGAGAAGATTGGAATTCAGAAAAATAGGAAAAATGACTTTGTATTTTTGAACAATTCTCATGGTTGCATGCTGTTATTAAGGAGCTTGTTATAGCATGGTTTTATTGCAGCATCGAATGAGTGTGCATTACAGTCATAAAAAAGCTTTAAATCATAATAGAGATACAGAAATTTGACGACATTTTTATTAGCACAGACACTACCCGCAAAAAAAATACAACTTGAAATAAAATAAAACACCTTCAACTTGAATTTAATATTTACATACTGAAGAATACTTGAGTATTTTGTAACATCAAGATGCATTTTTGAAGGGAATTAAAGCACAGTGCAAAATTGGGGATGTACAAACTTTAAAGGTAGGGCTATAGATTGGATTTTGTCAACGTAATGCTGATTTATAGGCACAATTATAAGAAAAATATAATAAAATGTGAAAGTTTCAGCTGCATAGTCTACTATGTCTACTTGCTGCCAAAACAGCAACAAAATGTCACAGTCGGGTGGTCATAAAAATGATCAAGTGGTCATGTGGTCAGGTGGTCATGTGGTCATGTGAAATTTTCAAAGCCGTCCCTTTCCATTATAACAAATTGGCATTTACCATACATGTACACACATGTTCCATTTCACTAAAAACAACATCGTTTGTACACAATGTACACATGGTGTATGTGTACCCTCTGGTTTAAATACATTACATTCAAGTTCAAACAATTTCAAAATTTGCAGGACGGTACCAGTAACTTTGAATACTGCTGTCTACACTCCATGCAATTAATGTTTAATCTTTTTCCTAATCTATTTTCCAAATATTGAAATGTATGGTTCTGTAGATATTTTTAGTAAAATAATAATAACAATTTAGACTCACTCCGCGGCAATGTAATTATTAACGAGAAGTCCCCCCAATCCACATAGCGAAAGTAGTAGTGCCGCCCGATTTCCTACCTCCCGCCCAGGTAGTAGTTAATAAGAAGGACAGTTCTTTTCAGAACAGAGAAGTCTCCCAAATTCCGAATAATCTACTCTGCGGCAGTAGAATAATAAGCAAGACAAGTTCTCATAGAACAAAATCTACCTAGCAAGTAGATTTAAGAACTGAGAAGTCTTCCGAATTCCGAATATTCTACTCTGCGGCAGCAGAATAATAAGCAAGACAAGTTCTCAAAGAACAAAATCTACCTAGCAATATACACTTGGTGTTACCGCAAACCAAATATATAATAATAACAATGACAGGAAACACATTAAAGGGTATCACTTATTTACTGTCGAGTTAGCAGTTTTTCCAATGCTGTAAAAAAAAACACCCAAAAGTGTTTCAACATGTGAATGGACTTATACTGAAAACAATTTAAGTGGATTAAAATTATTCATTTTTTGATACTCTCAAATTTCATCACGAAAATGGATGGAAAAAGACAGGTTACTTTCTTTTCCATTTTGGATGGAAATTTCAGGGTGATTTAAAAAAAAAAGAGCTTAAAGGGACACGTTGCCTTCGGTTGGGCGCTGTTGGGCGCTTTTGGGCTATAACAAGCGTTTGATGTATAATGAGCACGGTCGGAAAGATGTTTAAAAAGTAGAATATAATTATCCACACAAACGTGCCTTAGAAATGCTTCGCTTTTGCTCACTTTCGCGAAACAAAACGCTCCGCCATTTATGGGAGTCAAGATTTTGACTCCCATAAATGGCGGACAAATTCTATTAGTCTTATTTTCAGTCGCAGCTGTTGAACTACGACTGAGCAATTATTTTATTAAAAATGTTACGACTACCATTAGGTATTCCAATAAATATCCAACACCGAGCTGAATCTAGCACAGTATTGGGCCCGATATAGCCAGTCGGCGATTAGAACACATGCAGTACAGGGAGGTGAACCAAATGTGACAGTTTGTCTCCTCCCTGTACTGCATGTGTTCTAATATTCTGAATATGCGGCTGGCCGTTCCGCAAATACGCGGCTGGATATTTCGGACCCAATACTGAGCTAGCTTTAGCTCGGTTTACAAGTTACGAGCGAGGTAGAAAATGAGATTATTACCCGGTTTTCATCTGACCATAGAGCAAGGAGATCTGACTGGTTTACCAGGCCACTGACTACGGCACTAGCGTAACGACTGTTCGTCGCACATTTTGCCCATTACATGGACGGTGGTATTTACGGCTGGAAATACGTATACGTTTCGATGGGCAGATCTCGGGGTCAGATGGCAATGTTTTTTTTTTTAATCACCATTCACTAATTATAACACATTAAAGGCATGTTATTGCACAAACAACTCTTAATAAGGATATGGAACACTTCCAAACAGCAAAATTTCTTGAGATTTTAAGGCAACGTGTTCCTTTAAAACATCAAATGAATCAACTGAATTTTTGTTTCAGTGCATTACACAACACAAGAGACCTACGGCTTTACGTCCCATCCGAAGGACGAAGCAATTACGATTAAAGGTATCGTACATGTTTGGTAATGACTCAAAACAAATATTAGCATAAAACTTACTTGGTAACATTGTAGGAAACGATCTCTCTGAAGTAACGTAGTTTTTGAGAAAGAGGTAATTTCTCACTAAAATAATAACAACTTCTTGCAAGAAGTTTTTATTCCTATCTGAAAGCACACAAATTTGTACAACAAGGGTGTTTTTTCTTTCATCATTTTCTTGCAACTTCGATGACCAATTGAGCTCAAATTTTCACAGGCTTGTTATTTTATGCATAAGTTGGGATACACCAAATGAGAACACTGGTCTTTGACAATTTCCAAACCTGTTCAGTGCCTTTAAGTGTCATGCTCAAGGACACAACTGCTTTATAACCTCGACCCAAACTCACACTCTGACAATAGTGTGAGCACCGGAGCTGGTGCACTAGACCAATCGGCCCCAACAGTCGGCTGAAATGACTGCCCGTCTGAAGATTTTTTTTTTTTCAATCCAATTATAGATTGTTTACAAGTCATCAGTGTTTGTTGATGTCACAGTATCCATTAACAGACAATGACAGATTTTTATGCACGACACTTAGGTCTACTGCATCATTCAAAAAGCACTCATGTGGAAACGATATAAAGTTAATACATTATGTGTACATTGGTAAATAGTCTCATCCAATTTAATTGCTCATTTTGTTGTAGATTAGTTATTACATGTCCTTGGGGATCCATTATCTTATTATGAATTATAATATGATTTGTTCACCCACATATATATACCTACTGCCTGTTTAGAAAAAAAATAATCAAATAGCACATATTCTGTGCATATGAGTACATGTACATTGTACATGTATCTGTAAATTGTACAATTAGAAATAATAATAATAACCACAACAATAACAATATTTAAACATTTTATCAAAGCGCCTTACAATGGGCCTTGGGCATTCCTGAAACCTTCTCAACTCCTTTGGAGTAAGCAGCACCGGCAGCCAAGTTGGCACAGAGGTTTCTAATCATTCACATCAACAATCTCTACCCTCGCAGGTACCTGTTTACTCCTGGGTGATGAGAAGCAATTTTAGTTAAGTGTCTTGCCCAAACACATTTAAGTGCCACAACCGGGAATCGAACCCACACTCTGATGACTCAGCCATCAAAACTTGGGTTCAATGCTTCAAACCGCTCAGCCACTACGCGCTAATATATGAAACTGTTCATTAGTAAATTATTATTTTTGCTACTATTATAAACTGTCTAGATCCAAAATAAATAATACTGACCCCTTGAGCTCTGTGATGTCCTTTTCTGTCTTTCGTTGTGAGACCGTACTCAAACGCCCTCGCAGGTTCAGTCCAAGACCTTGTGTGTTTACGTGGTGAAGACATAACAGACTTGGAATGTTGCAGTGTGGACAGTGGCACACCCGGCTGGTTAGGGTTCCCAGAATGCACCATACTCTGGTAGGCCCTCTCAAGGTCCTGGGGTCGATGGTCAGGGTCCAGCCACACCGGTCTGTTGTCCACTGTAACAAGGGAAGAAAGATTGAATGAATGATCTGTAATAGACTGTGCAAGTCTCGCGCATATTTGAACTTCCGGGACCATTGTGGTCCCAACCATATGGAGATTTACGTGGGCAAGATTTTGTTTTGTCAATTATTTTAGTTTAGCGTGGTTTATGACCATGAAAAATACATATATGTTGTTGGGAATGTAATACTTAGTGATAAAAAATAGGAAAGTAAAATCAATTCAACAATATAACGAAGAAAACCCGAGAACTAAACTTGACCTCAGCTTCCGGTTGCTGCAAAAAATTAAGAATTTTTTGCTCACCTCCGATCACAAAACTTATGTAAACACTTGTTTTGGATAGGCGATGATAATCGCCATATGCTGTAATTAAAATGCGAAGCCTTTTCATAGCAGTCTATAGTTGTTGAGGCTTAAACGTCCTCTATAAACTGCGATAAGCGTTAATTTTACGCCCGTGTGACCATCGCGAATCCACGTACATGGTTTCTGAAAAGTTAAGATCAAATAAGCATCCTTGTCCCAGAGTTTTAATTTCGGTTCAATAATAATTAACACATTATTTGTGTATTTATTATTAAAACTAAACTGATTTTATAAACATGTAATGAGTATTTTTGTTGTTCAGATTTTAATTTAAAACAAAGATTTGATTTCAGAGAAAAAAATGTTCTTCGTTTGACGTCTTTTCTCGTTCCGATACATGCGAGACTTGCACAGTCTATACACTGGGAGGCTGGTGCTCTGTCCAGTGAAGACGACTCGGGGGCAGAAAAGAAGGAATGAATGATCTGTTATACACAGGATGGCTGGTGCTCTAGGGACTATAGCATCAAAAACTCGCTGAGAAACAAGTTTTAAAATACATGATCTTTCACCATTTAAGTATGATTCAGTACATGTCTGCCATTGGTTTTTTGGAAGTGTCTTCTTGTGTTTAATTAACATGCATATCACCAACCTATGAAAACATTATTTGATCGGAGACTTTTACAGACATTAAAACCCTGTGCAACGACACCCATACTGTAGCTGACAGAACAAAATCACTAATTAAGGGAATAAAAGAGTGGCGACGAGTTCTTAAACGGCCATTTAAAACCGGCAGAGTCGTGGCTGTGCCATAAAGGCTAGAGCCAAAGGCGAGGGCCTTTATCGCACGGCCACGACCCTGCAAGGTTTTAAACGGCCGTTTAAGGACGAGTCCTACTCTTTCATTCCCATTCATAAATGCCCTTTTGTTAAAAAGCGAAACAAATTACAAGTAGGCCTATAGAAAATCTGTGACAATCTGTTTGAATTGTTTAGCGAATTTTCAAAGTTTGTACATTTCAAAAACTTTTGTAAAATTCTGTTTTGTGTGCGTTGGTTTGTGTGTACGCGCGTGTACAAATAGATTACGCGCGGGTAAACTAATAGCTATGTACTGCATTCCGCGTAAGAAAATTAAATAAATGAGCGTGCGCGCCCAACACGCGAAGCCAGCCGGTCTTAAACAGCTCCAGCTATGTCTTTATCAGCCGTTTAAACACCCCCACGTGATGTGCTCTCCACCAATAGGAATAGCGAAACTGTCTGGGGTATTTATGAATAGTTAATATAGCTTTTAGGGAGAAGCTGGGTTGAAGTACTAACCACTTCACGTCCGGATTAAAACATCTTTACTGAGCCTCTGCGCTGTACATGTATTATTTTTCAGAACTTTTCGGACCTATCGAAGTAAACCCTGGCCGTAATTCACAGCCGATAATCGGCCATGGTATGCTGGAATCTCGGACTTGCCTCCTATATATGCCATAATTAATACTTATAAACATTGGTGGCAGCCTATGGATGCCTCCTAACCCCAACCTCGTCCCCAAGGTGTGTCGAGCAGTACAAGGTTGACCGCTCTCTCACCCTGGTATTGGATCATTTGCATATGTATCCAACATACGTATGCAAATTAGAATAGTCTGGTATGGTGAATACTGAATGAGTAGGCCTACAACTTAACATGTTTACGTTAGACTTTTTTACACCAGTCGTTGTCCAATAATCAGGGTCCAAGTAAAGAGTTTCCCTCCCAGGGTTTACTAAATTTGTAAACATGGTTGGAAATAAAGTAAAACATGGGGACGAGGTTGTCCTAACCCTTGTTTGTACGACAAAAGGACGAAGGTCTGTAATCAGGGATTATACCCTAAAAACGGGTATTTCGAGTAAGAATTCCAGTAGCAGGGGAAACAGAGTGTAACACGGTAGGTGCCTGCCTGTGCATGCTTCACAATGACTCGTCCGAGGGCATATATATACCTCAGCCAGTCAACTGACCGCAACCAAAGGAAGATGTTGCAAAGTTGTTCCAGGGGTTCATACATAAACATCCACCATAATTAAGTTTGGAAAGGTTTATCCAACATCAAGTGGTTAAAAAATGAATTGAGTTAATAATTTTTTGTTTGCTTCAAACACATGAAAAGAACTAGACGTCACATGCATGTCAAGGAGGGTAATGGAGAAACAAAAGCAACATAAATGTGGCGGGGGCAATAATAACTTAATGCAGATGATTCAAGATGGCACAAAACACTCCCCTTGATCAAAAATTAAGGGGTGGGAGAAAGGAAGGGATGGTTGGTGTTTACTCACAACTGCTCGACATCACCACATCAGAGGCCTGATGCTGTTTCTTCTTCTTATTGTCTGCAGCATCATCTAAGCCGGTGCCGTCACCCATTCGGCCGTACAAACCAAACTAACAGACAACAGACAAACTTGCGGTGATAAACAGCAAATGCAAAATACACAATACAAAAACTCATGATCAACAAATAAAAAGAACCCAAAACCACAAAACAAAACAGCGGACATAAAGATTGCGTCAACCTTTTAATCCATTATGGTGTATCAGCATGATGTTATTCTGTAAAGTGCTTATTATAGCAAATAAAAATCTTGCTTAGTAGGAACAGGTTACCAACCAAAATACCATGTAATGTACATTGTATGAAATTTGGCCCAGCGCACAATATTTAGAGCTGCATACAGTCAGCACAAAACGTAGCTCAACCATGTCAACACAAAACAGTTTTTCTTACCAGAATAAGGCTACCAGCCAAAAGCCCATGTAACATGTGCCTTCTGTGACTGGTTTCCTGCTTATTTTTGCTTAGCATGAAACTGTTTAACAATATTTTATGTTTAAGTAGCTCTATGAAGTTGGGCCCAGTGACTTGAATGAGATTAGGACCACTTTACTTACTTGTAATTATTTTTTTGTTTTGGGTCAGGAGGGGCAGGGATCTAAAAGGTAGGATAACAAATTTGTACTGACCCTGCTCGGTTTATAAAGTTGGTTTTGGGATGCATGGTGCAGGCTAATGTTAAAGGAGCTTATCATTTTGACCCTCTCCTTAGAGGCATCGTACACGTTTGGTAATTACTCAAAATATATATTAGCATAAAAACTGACTTGGTAACGAGCAACAGAGAGCTGTTGATAGCATAAAACATTGTAGGAAACGACTCCCTCTGAAGTAACATAGTTTTTGAGAAAGAGGTAATTTCTCACTAAAGTAATAAAAACTTCTTGCAAGAAGTTTTTATTACTATCTGAAAGCACACAAATTTGTACAACCAGGGTGTTTTTTCTTTCATCATTTTCTTGCAACTTCGATGACCAATTGAGCCCAAATTTTCACAGGCTTGTTATTTTATGCATATGTTGGGATACACCGAGTGAGAATACTGGTCTTTGACAATTTCCAAACGTGTTCAGTGCCTTTAAAGGAGCTTATCGTTTTGACCCTCTCCTTACCCCTACCCCAACCGCCACAAAAGACCCAATAAACAGCACCATGTGTCTCCTTGCCCTCCCCACCACAGGTTACTAAGACTGCCTGCCAGTAGTTATTTTCGGGATACAATCAGTAAATGATATAAATGCATACATTTTTCATTTTTGCCCTGTCAGCTTGAGTATGTAGAAAGCATTTTAGTCAACCACTAGCTCAATATAACACTCACATCTTTGGAAGCTTGAACATCTAGTGTCTTTAGGCAGTGAATGTAATGATGCTTCCACGCTCCATATTCGTTATTTTTTGGCTTGTACGGTAGGAACCAGCCTAGCTTCAGACACTTTGGCATCCACAGAACGTCCTGAAAATAGAGGACACAAAGACTTATCAAACCTAATCTAGGACATCTTTAAAAATAGAGGACATAGGACATTCTAGGCTCATTGTCACACTTGAGCACCCTTCACTCTATACCCTGCACCCATGAACTGCGAATGTGCTTACCAGAAAAAGGTTACCAGGCAAAATACCACCTAGTGTCATTCCTTTTTGTGACAGGTTTCCTGCTAATTTTTGCAGGGAAAACTTTTGTTAAGCTAAAATTGGCCTTGGAGTAGGATCCACTGCTCGTCCGTACCCCCAGTGTTCCCACCTTCACACCTTAGACACTCCAACTCAACTTCTAGTCTTAATGGATCATACTCTTCAAGTACTTAAACCCTCTCTCAACAAAATGGAATCCAGCAGTCTCCTGACAACGATCAGAGCATAGACCTTTATGCACATGATTTCATTTCAGTAGGGCGCCCTCGCCTAGAGGTCAAAAGGAGGTTGTTCATTGGCCAATCCTAATGCGCAGTGCGTCCAAAATTGTGCATTGGTTCTCTCGCATGCCATGAGGCTCTCCGGTTTTCTTCCTTCCAGAAAAAAATCAAACACTTTTGATCTCTGCCTGAGCTCATGGGTCAATGTGCATGGCTGCCAAAAAGGCGCCCTTGCTTGCCCGTTGCTCGAACACATTGTAGCCGCGTCCTTCGCAATACAGCTTCTCATCTGCAAGTAAGGATGATTAGCCTCCCAACTTATTATTAATTATAAATTATTTACACATGTTGTCACTGAAAAAACTTTTCCCTATTAACCCTAAATGTACTGAAATATTCGCTGAAACAATGGTATAGTTATGAATGACCCAGAAAATTGAGGTCTTCTTCTTTGATCTCCCACTGTTTGGACTGCTTATTAGCGACGTCCCCATTGGTTCTGTACACCAAAGCGAAGTGAGGACGTCCTCGCTCGGTCAAAACACCCGGATCCCTTTTGCTAAACTTCCTCAGTTTCAATGGGTATACACCCTTACATGCCTAACACAAGAAAAGTGTCCTTGCTTCAAGTTCTTGAGATTAGAAAGTTATTGATATTTGTCGGAAGACAGTTGTATTTAAACCCTGGGTCAAACGCACTGCACAACACAAGCACATCTTTTCATTCATAAACAAGTAATTGTGATGGGCTGGAGGACCCAAGCTCAAGAATATCGAATGTTAACTGATATATTTTTATACTACACCTGCCCGGCAGGAGGGGATTGCGGTTGAAGTGTACATTGTACAGGGCAATATGAGATGTCACAACAAATACTGTACATACACACACATGTATGTATACTTGTATATAAGGCATATAAAGTGCCAAAGAACGAAGTGCATTAGATTGGGTACAAATAACACATTTTGAATTTGCTGATAGAGTCGGATTCTCTGATGGAGACAGTAAAGTATAACTAAATCTAGTTTCAAAATAGGTACATTACAAGAATTCATCTACATGTAAGATAATATTGTCGTGGCAATAACTTCTTTTTAATGGTCACTCGTAGCGCTCATTGCATTGGGCAAATTTCTGAGCGTAAAGTTTGTTTTAAAAGTTTAGATGCTAAGCAAATTTTAGCAGCGTATATATGCGGTATCTGGGCTGTTTTTCAAGCAAGTTTGTTTACACCAACATACAAACTTTAAATTGGGCTCAGATTGCGATTGGTGCATGGGAAGTTGAGGTGATTATGAAAAAAATAAAGAGTAGTGTTTTCAAACTTTTAAAGAAAAAAAGTTACAGGGAACTCAAACTGAAATAAAGTTTACTGGGAAAGGTCTTTTGCCACATTATCATTATTGAACAGTTCTTGAAATTTAGGGAAAAAAAGTCAGTGGGCCAGAAGAATATATGCTGACCTTGAATCTGACCTCAGAATCTGATCTCTGACCTCACTAACCTGCTCTGCAAGAAACTTCCAATGCCAGCAGACCATAGCGGCTTTACTCAGGCTACGAGGATCCAAGAAGGACAGGATGTATAAAGACAGGAATCGTGGCAGCACCGTCGCAAAGTTCAGATGTTCTAGAGGAACGCGGCCGTCGAACCAGTTGTAGAGGTAGAGAAGCTGAGCTCGCCGACAACGCACAAGGATGTACTGGAGGAAACGCTTCCTCTGGACATCGTTCCAGAGGTCAAACTTCATACATATGCATTAAGTTGATGAAATTGAAATGTTTATAATGTATAGACCATGCTGTTAAAATTACATGCAAGTTGGACAGGTGTTGTTTCACAAACATGGTAAAATGACCATTAAAATAATTTTATCTTTAAAGGTATTATAGGGGGCCTACATGATTGGTAAGGATAAAACCCATCATTTTTTAATTTTAGTCTGAAACCTTACTAGTTAAGTTTTCACTAGCCATTTTTTCTGTGAAATATTTCCCTCTGAAATGAAGTCATATTCAAGAAAACCGTATCTGAAAACCTTTAAAAAAAATTAATCAGCTGATTTCAGTTGTACAGCCAAAATTAAGGACATTGTGTTTACATGCTGAAAAGTGTGCACGGTTTTTCACTATTTTCTCCTGACTCACATTATAACGGATTAAGCCAAAATTCTTAGTTTGTTACTTCATGTGTATGGTTGATCACACAAAACATGAACACTATCTGCAACTATTTTGTCAGCTCTACCAATCCTGTATAATAGGCCTACATACCTTTAAAGATCATTAACAAGTTTACTGATATTTGAACAGAAAAATATATATTATCATTGAACTGCAGATCACCACTATGTATTTGTATGGAAAAAAAACAAAAAACAGTTGAACATCTTCTATTTTTAAATGTTTTAAAAGTAAGAGTTTGATGAAAAACAGAGTTTTCTACCAAGAAAAATGTTTTGTATGAAATTGATCAAAGAAGCAACTTTTTATGTGAACTTGCAACTGGACGAGTTAAAACTACTCCGTTTTTAAAAGCAATTAACTAAGCCCAAGCATTGCTAATAGTACTCCAAAGGTTAATGGTTAAGCAGGTGCTGGTTGGGCAGGATGCTTTGATGTTAGTCTCTCATTTAATAGCTAATTTGGATAGGAAATGAATTCAACATGCAGTGTTAACAAAAGCTGCGGCTTGTTAGTTTACAAAGCTTACCCAATGGCCAATTAGTTCTCTCCTTTCTACAAACATCTGTCGAGGGAAAACAAGGTGGAAATGTTCTCTCAATACTATGTTATATATTATTAATTTCCTCTTGGGGGCAATTTGAAAATCAGATTTCCCCAGTCACATCAGCTGCAATTATTCTGGCCTAAAAAACCTCGAGGCAATTTCTCCTTTTTTGTTTTGTTTTGTTATTTTGTCCTGTGTTTTATCAGGTCAGTCTGAATGAGAATGCTTTGTGTAACATGCCGGTACATACCTCCATTCCCCTTTGCTCTTCCTACATTGCCCCA
>JAJGQC010000286.1:0-25000 GCA_021014325.1 Plazaster borealis
TTAATGCCAGTCTGCATTAGCCCATGATATTCAAGATCCACGCTGAAACAGAGTATCGAAATAAAGCTTACTGGTTTTCCATCATTAACCGTTTTTATTTATTATTTTACACAATACAATGGCCGTAAATCTGACTGTATATTTAATAAACAAAATATAAGTTCCCCTGCCATTTTCGGCATAAAAATAAATTAAAAAAGCAAAACAGTTATACAAATTCGTGTGTCGTAATAAAGCGATTTGTGCCTCTTCAGTTGAAACCATTCAATTTAACAGACCAGGCGCAACTAGACATGTCTGCGAAGAGCTGCTGCGCATTGTAAAGCTGTTCGAGTGAACTGTTAAATTGAACGGTTGTATTTTTTAATTGCATGACGCAAAGAACAGTTGCTTACACATTTAAGTGAAATTGAACGACTACATTACTGTTTTGAAGAGCTTTCAAGTTTGCGCGAAAAAGAATAACGCCCGTTTACATTGGCCGTTTATTTTGCCAGGGACAACCTCTTATTCTAAACAATTTTTTAAAATCAAACTTACTTGCTGTAAAGCACAATGTCTGGTTTCCAAACGGTTGTATATGGTAGAACGGTATATGTAATTCCATCATACAAAGCAGGATCCCAAATTAGGAATGCGTCTTGCCATGACTTCAGTAAACAGGTGTGGAATACAATCAAACAAAGGAAGTTCAGTCAGTCAAATAAAATAAACCAAATCAAAAACAATCGAGGGTATTATTGTATACTTCAAGAACCTCCCAACAAAATGTTACGATCTAAATTCTTTCTTTTTTTTTCGTTTAAGGAAATGGCAGTTTTGCCCCTTCAAGAAAAGTGGATTTTAGTTTTACTATTGGGTATAAACCTTATTCAAGTACGTCATTGAGCCGCCATCTTAGAGTAAACCATTGATGAAACGATGGAAACGTACAAATTTCAATATTGGTCAATGAGCAACAACCTTTTCACCACTTGGCGAGGGCGCCCTACTCAAATGACGTCATATTATGCAAAAGGTCTGAACGGGAATCTTGAACAAATTGACGAAATATTTGGTTTGTTACTCCTTGTCCTAATTGGCGGCTGCACTATGGCTGTGGCCAAAGCACTATTATGCATTTGGTAATACACATAACCATTGTGGTCTTTCCATACTTAGATACTTACAAATCGTAGCCACAATTTGGTTGTAATGTGTTGCCTTTTTTCATCCTGTAAAACGAAGAACAAAAATGAGTTTAGAGGGGAGTGAGAAAACGCAACATGCAGCACGTCCTGGTAGGGGGTAATGGTTTATTTATTTTAAACTTAGCCCTTCTATGGGGTAAAGTTTGTAGCAACGCGATAGCTACTTTACGGCTTGGTTACATCAAACAAACTGTAATAATCTTACGTGAACACAAATATTATAACATGGATCGTTATAATTCTATTGCACCTTGGCTTTATATCTTTGTGTTCTTATATCCTATCATATTTGGGCCATTTCATTATTATTTATTTCTGGTAATGAAACCAATGATGCCTCATAAGTAAACTTAATCACTGTAGCTCGCAAGCCTATTAAGGAAACCTGTAAACAAGGGTTCTTGAACCAGAAACACCGGGGATAACCCCTACTCATCCACGATAAGTGTTCTGGGTTCTTGTACGTGCACTACCAATCCTATAGTACACGGGACCTATGGCTTAATGTCCCATCCGAAGGACAAAGCAATTATGGTAAAACAGCTTGCTCAAGGATATCCCAAGGATATTCCGACTATATGCGTAATATGAGATCTTTTTGTGTGTGTGACAACTTTGAAGAGAAAATGGTAAACCAAGTTGCTTTTAAAGTCCTGTTTTAATAGCAATTTTAGGACTGTAAATTTGAAGAAAAAAAAAAGAAAAAAAAACCATCATGTTATATGTGTGCATAAAACAAGGCTTTGCTACATCATGGGGGGGGGGGGGTCAGGCTATGAATGAGTATTTAGTTTCTTGGTCCAGTTGTTTAAGCGCAATGCAAAATAAATAAATATCCTCTTTAAAAACTGCAATCAGCCCGCTATCCCTGGAGGGATCACTATCATCAGATGACATGCAAGATTGAATTGCGTCTGACTTTGCAGGTCAGCCAATTAAGACAATCTTTAGAAAGCTACAAAATTACATGTATAATGCATTATAACACAGACATAGAGTGGTTCAGGAGTGCAATTGAGTTTAATGATGCACTTTTCCAATAGACTGTGCAAGTCTCGCGCGTATCGGAACGAGGAAACACGTCAAACAAGGAAAAACAAAAACAATTCAAATCAAATCTTTGTTTTAAATTATACTAAGGACAAAATCTGAGCAACAAAAATACTCATTAACATTTTTATAAAATTAGTTTTAGCTTTTATAATAAATAAACAAATAATGTGTTTAGTATTAATCAAGCAAAATTAAAACTTTGGGACAAGGATGCTTACTTGATCTTAACATTTTAGAAACGCATTACGCGAATTTGCGATGGTCACACAGCCGTAAAATTAACGCTTGACGCAGTTTATAGAGGACGCTGAAGCCTCAACAACCATAGACTGCAATGAAAAGGCTTAACGTTGCAATTACAGCATCTTGCGTTTATCACCGCGCATCCAAATCAAGCGTTTACAGTTTTAAGTTTTGTAATCGGAGGTGAACACAAAATTCTTATTTTTTTGCAGTAACCAGGTTTTCTTCGTTGTATTGTTGAATTGATTTTACTTTCATATTGTTAAACACTAAGTACTACATTCCCAACAACATATATAATTTTCATAGTCATAAACTGCGTATGGTTGGGACCACAATGGTCCCGGAAGTTCGAATGCGCGCGAGACTTGCACAGTCTATATATATAATCTTATAAACATATATAAGATATATAAACTTGCGGGTACAACCATCAAGTGTAAAAACACTCCGGCGCACACACATGCAGCCAGCAGCCAACTCACACGCTTCAGCGATCATGAACAGCTTCGATCCTTCCCGCCCAAAATGTGCATCCCTCAAGCGCTACTTAAGCTGCATCACCACCAGTAGTCCATCATTCTCCTGAAGACGAGCAGAGTCTACTGTTCGAAACGTCAAGACCCCACTGGCTCTTTTCAGAGCCAACACTCCCACAAAGAGTTTGTACACATGGTTGTACCCGCAGGCTTACTATTTATTTTAGTTATTTCTTACAGTTAAGATCGATCTTATGTGAAATCGGCCCCAAATCTTGCAGTTGATTCGCCGATTTAAATATTAAAGCTTATTTGTGTTACCGTTGTAACAATATGCTTTATTTTATTTATTTGTTTTCTTGTTTATTGTCCCCATGTTATGTTATTATATTTGTCATTAGGGATGGTGTTTAATATATATGTATATTTACCAAAATAAGTCTCGTAATATAGGCTTAGTTCTTCACCATAACATACCATTTCGGAAATCATCCGCAGGGCTGCCCCAAAGGTCACTACGACGGTCTCGTTGTAATTTTCGACAGGTCTTATCTCAGGGTTGTGATTTTCCAGCAAGTCATTATACAGACGTGCTTCCTGCGACTCCGCATCAACACCTGCGGGAAAAATTCAATACCAGAAGTGAAAGAAACAACATGTGCTTGTCAAGGGCTCTATTGTACTGGAGCAAAGATTAGGCGTTTTCAGCTTAAGGGAACACCAACAAACCATACAATGTGTTTTTCAAAAAGATGATTCATTGCTCTATCAAGGTACTATTCAATCATGCAATGATGTAGGTACACATGGTAGTCTCTACGTGTACATACTAGCATGCCGAACGATTCCCCTTTAAAAAATCCCCACCAGCTAGTTTACATGTATAGTATAGTCTACATATATCAGGCCAATGTATTGTTTAGTTTATATAAAGACTTGTCATAAATGTCAGTCCCTAATGGATGGAAACGGCGACAGATTCCACGGAATATGGCCGTGTAAGAAATTACTATAATGCAGAGAATTCCTTGCTCTGTCCCCTGAAGTAGAGATTTACTTTTTGTTGTAGTTCGCAATCCCACAGAATTGAATATTTTCTGTTATAAAATCGCAATTGGGCTGCGGCACTCATATTCAAGATGTAATCAAATCTATCATTTGGTGAAGTACGTATTGCAGTATTTCAAGAACCCACTAAACAATGTTGCAACAACAGTGCTGGAAAGTGGGACAACTCTTGCTGGTGAGTTTTGGTCATCAACATTAAGAATAGACCCAATTTCATAGAGCTATACTCTCGCACTGAAATCAACACAGCACAACAAATTGTGCAAACCAGGATTATGTTCCCAGCCAAATTACCACGTATTGTGAACTGTTTGAACTGATGCCCTGCTTTTATTTGTATTAATAAAAAGGTAGTTGTTATTGTTTATATATAAATAAATATTTCTCGTTTTCCAGCAGAAATTTGTAAGGCACTAATGTCTGCTTTAATAGCTGAGTGAAACTTGGCCCTGGCTCTTAAATCCGGTTTACTCAATGACGATTTTGAGTCAATGATGACACCCCATCCAACTTTACTCAAAATAGTCATCCCCCTTGTCAACGACAAGACTTCATCTTGAAATGTTGACGTGAAGGTTGGCTTCGCATTGGAATCAGCGACAATTGCAAACTTGAGTCCAAGAATGAGAGTGATGAACCCACCCGTGCCAGCAGCACATACTTTGAATTAGAATGTTTGTATATGTTACACCATAGTGGTTTGGGCTGCACGGCTTTGGCTGTCACAATTAATGCTAACATTGTATTTTCAGGGATACAGAAATGAGTAAATACCTTGAAGTGTAAGAAATGTTATTATCACTATCAGTAACTGCATCATCATCGTCGTATGTCCAGACACAGAAAACAGCAGCAAAATAATCCCGCTTATAGCCAGTGTTGAACTTCGTAGTACATGCCCACAGAAAGCTTATTGAGGGTGCATTGACGTATTGAGAAGACCAACTAGATTGACTCTACTATGTCCATCAGGTCATGGTTTGGTGATCGGAAACAATAAGTTTGGTATCTCCATTTGGGAGGCTAACAATGGAACACCACTAATCCCATGTGCGATCAACGCAGTGGAGCTCTTTCAGACTAGATGCTTCACCTTTGAAATACCAGATATTGTTTGGGGAGACAGTACTGCTCAGAAATCTGGTCCAATGGATGAAAAGAAATGTTAAGCTCCCCACTGTATCCCAAGGCATACCTTTTTAACAAAAATAATGTTGAAATTCCCACTAAATTCGGAAAAAAGGAGGTTGGGAAATGGGGACGATGTTCATCAGTGGAAGCGGCTTTTTTTCGCATCGACCAATGACATTAAACAAAGTGACTGAATGCTGAGTTGAATGTGGATGAATACATCAACAAAATAGACTGTGCAAGTCTCGCGCATATTTGAAATTCCGGGACCATTGTGGTCCCAACCGTATGGAAATTTACGTGGGTAAGATTTTGTTTTGTCAATTATTTTAGTTTAACGTGGTTTATGACCATGAATATATAAGTTGTTGGGAATGTTATACTTAGGGATAAAATCAATTCAACAATATAACGGGAAAAAAACGAGAATTAAACTTGACCTCAGCTTCCGGTTGCTGCAAAAAATACGAGCGAGGTTGCACAGTCTATTGGATGTAACGGATGAAATACAAAGTAAATCTACATTATACTTGGATGATGATGATGATGATGTTTTGTGTACAAATCAATGAAACAAACCGAGAAGTTATGTTTACTTTCAAGTATTTATTCCATACAATCGTATTAACAACATTATACATCTCAACTATATATATATATATTTATTTTATTTTATTTTTTACAAAAGGGGCAAATTTACATGCAATATGACATGGATGTGGAATGAGCCTTATATGGAGAATATTAACTTTGTCTCCCTATTTTTGTACTATGTGAAGCAGCGCTGCATTCATCAAAAATATTTCCAAAATTACAAGGCGTAAGCTTTGCACTTTAGTCAAAATTCATAAAAAAATGTAGACAAATTGCAAAGGTTAAGCCTTGCATTTTCTCAAAATTCATCAAAAATATGAAAAAATTGAAAGGGGTAAGCTTCACATTTGAGTCAAAACTCATCCAAAATACGAAAGAACAAAATTAAGGGATTGCATTTAAATCAAAACTTATCAAAAATAGAAACAAATACGAAAGGGGTAGCCCTGCGTTTAAGTCAAAATTATCAAAAATACGATAAAAGTGCGAGAGGAAATAAGCCTTGCACTTTTGTCAAAACTCATCAAATATATGAAATAAGTGAAAGGGGTAAATTCATCAAAAAATTCTCAAAATTGCAAGGCGTAAGCCTTGCACTTTAGTCAAAATTCATCAAAATATGAAACAAGTGCAAGGGGTAAATTCATCAAAAATATTCCAAAAATTGCCTTGCACTTTAGTCACAATTCATCAAATAATATATGAACAAAATTGCCTTGCATTTCAGTCAAATCTCATCAACAAATTAATACGAAAAATGGGTTCTAAGGGGTTAGCCCTGCAATATAATCAAAATTATAAAATTAAACAAAAAAATGCCAAGGGGTAAGCCTTGCATTTAACTGAAAATTCATCAAAAGTATGAACCAGTTCATTGCATTTTATTCAACATTCATCAAATGAAAAAATGTGCAAGGGGTAAAGTCATCAAAAATATTTCAAAAAATTACAAGGCGTAAGCCTTGCACTTAAGTCAAATTTCATCTAAAAATATGAAAATTTTGAAAGGGGTAAGCTTCACATTTTAGTCAAAAATACGAAAAGAACAAAATTAAGGGATTGCATTTAAGTCAAAACCTATCAAAAATAGAAAAAAATGTGCAAGGGGTAGCCCTGCGTTTTAGTCAAAATTATGAAAAATACGATAAACGGGCGAGAGGAAATAAGCCTTTTTAGTCAAATTCATCAAATACATGAACAAAATAGCCGTGAGTTCAACTCAAAATTCATCAAAAGTATGAAAAGTGCGAGGGGAAATTAGCCTTGCATTTCTGTCGATACTCATCAAACATATGAAAAAAAGGTTTGTAGGGTTTTTAGATCAAATTTCTTTAACAATTTTTTAAAAAATGTGAGGAATACTCAAGATAAAGCCTTGCATTTAAGTCAAAATTTCTCGCCACAATAAGAAGAAAAAAACTATAAGGCGGAAGCCTGCATTTAAGTCAACACTTGCCAAAATTATGTAAAACTTAGGGGTAAGGGGTAAGTCTTTCATTTTAGTCCAAAGTGATCAAAAAATGAACCTTGGAAATTTAGTCGAAATTCATAAAAGTTATGAAGAACAAAATTGTTAAGCCTTGCATTTTAGTCAGCATTCATTAAACATGAATAATTGCAAGGGATAAGCCTTGCATTTCAATCAAAATTCGTCAAAAATATGAAAACAAATTGCTTTACGTTTTAGTCAAATCTCATGAATAACTCGAAAAAAAGTGCAACATTTTTTTAATTTTTTTATTGCTTTCGCGAAATGTGACAGGATCACCAACAATCGAAACTTTTAGAAAGTGAAGGGTCACCATGGTCTAACAATCGCCCGCGCCACGAACCTTAGCTACGCCACTGGAACCTTTGATATCATCATTATCATTATATTATATTACTGCCGTTTTTGTTTTTGGTTGGGAAAAAATTACAAAGGTCGTTAAAATGGTAGCAACTAAGTACAAAATGAAGAAGAGTCGGTCCAGTGCGCGTGCAACATACTTCCACTCAGACAGAACCTCTTCATCTCCGTCCTGGTCACTACATCGCCCAGCTAGGAGTTTCAGGTAGTCCTTGATGGATAGGACCGACTGCTCCAGTATAGAAACCTCTGATTTCTCGTCTGTGGAGACTGACACTTTGAAAATCTTCTTCATCTTATTATAGAGGATGTCTTTCTCGTCCATCATACTGGAGTTGTCAGCAGCAGAGTTGCCGTTGCACACCACGGACACACGAAGCGGCTTGCCGTTGCTGTAGCCCTTGTAACCCAGAATAGGAGACAAGATCATCAACATTTTCTTCAGCCAGACTGGAACTGGTTTATCGTTGGGGAGACGATTGTGAAGATGCAGGATGAAGACAGAGAGTGCTACCGCTGACGAGGTGATGATGATGATGGCTATAAAATATTGACCTTTGGAGAAGATTAACAACACATTATTCATATGCTATTTTAAGTGTCGGTATACATTATCACTGGGTGTGTTAAAAGGACAACATTTATTCAATTATTTTGGTGTCAGGAAATATCCAAACAATGTTCTGATTTCATTTGACCTTTGGGGGCACGGTGTTCAACACAAAAACATACTTTGAGCTAAGATACACCAAGTACTCTTACCATTTTTTTAATCAAGTGGCAAAGATGTTTGTATCTGAGATGATAATATCCACAACTTTACTATAATTTTGTGTCCTTCCGTTTTTATAATCAAGCCAAGTTTAAAGTTATTGTACAGGATTGGTAAGGGTACAAAAAACACCATTGTTTAATTTTAGTCTGAAAGCTTTCTGATTATGAAGTTAATACTATAACCGATTTTGCTGTGAAATATTTCCCTCTTAATAATCAAGTCATATTCAAAAAAATTGTATCTGAAAACTTAAAAAGCGCAATCAGCTGATTTCGGTTAAGTTACAACCAAAATTAAGGACAATGTGTTTAAGATGCTACAAATTGTGCATGTTTTTTCACGATTTTCTCCTGACTCACACAACGGATTAAGCCCAAATGTTCACATGTTTGTTATTTCATGTAGGCTATATGGTTGATCGATGATCACACAAAACATGAACACTGTCTGTGACTATTTTGTCAGCTCTGCCAGTAGACCTTATGCATTGGCGTCACCAAGCCTCCATGATGGAGGTAAACCGATGATGATTCAATGGAAACGCAAAGATTTGTACGTGCGGCACACAAGATTGGCCAATGAACAGCCTCTTTTTTTACCTCTAGGCAAGGGCATCCTGCTAAAATAACGTCAAGTGCATAAGGTATATTCTGTATAATACCTTTATATATATATATATATCAGTAGAAAGTTTACACCGAATTTACTCACCGATAAGAGGTGTGTGTTCGGATGAGGCTGGTATTGTTTCTGCAACCAACAGAAGAAACACAATCAAGGCCAGGAGACTGGTAAGAATGAAGCTGATCTTCTCCCCCGATTCAGCTGGCAGGAGGAAAGTAAACGACGTCACAAGAGAGAGGAGGACACATGGGAGAATAATGTTGAACACGTAGAATAGCGGCCTTCGTTTGATAATGATGGTGAACGTGACGTCGGGATAGGGTTCTTTACAGCACTGGTAGTAAACCACGTTTCTTTGGACGGTCATGTTCTCGAGGAGCCACTCTCCGTTGTCGGTGTACGTAGAGATGTCCGCCAAGGCAGTCTTGGTGAGAAGGTCTATCATGTCGCCGTTGTAGGACCAGGACCCGAATTGCAGTTGACACTGTTGCTCGTCGAAAGGAAAGTAGGAAACGTCAATCTTGCATGAGCTTTTAAGGATGGCTGGGGTATTCCAATAAACATACCCTGTGCTTGTGACTATAATGCCAGTCTGCATTAGCCCATGATATTCAAGATCCACGCTGAAACAGAGTATCGAAATCATTAACCGTTTTTTGTTTGTTATTTTACATAATACAATGGCCGTAAATCTGACTGTATATTTAATAAACAGAATATAAGTTTCCCCTGCCATTATCAGTTGAAACCATTCAATTTAGCAGACCAGGCGCAACTAGACATTTCTGCGAAGAGCTGCTGCGAATTGTGAAGCTGTTCGAGTGAACTGTTAAATTGGACGGTTGTATTTTTAAATTGCATGACGCAAAGAACAGTTGCTTACACATTTAAGTGAAATTGAACAACTACGGTACTGTTTTGAAGAGCTTTCAAGTTTGCGCGAACAAAAATAACGCCTGTTTATTTTGCCCGGGACAACCTCTTATTATAAACAATTTTATGAAATCAAACTTACTTGCTGTAAAGCACAATGTCTGGTTTCCAAACGGCTGTATATGGTAGAACGGTATATGTAATTCCATCATACAAAGCAGGATCCCAAATTAGGAATGCGTCTTGCCATGACTTCAGTAAACAGGTGTGGAATACAATCAAACAAAGGAAGTTCAGTCAGTCAAATAAAATAAACCAAATCAAAAATAATCAAGGGTATTATTGTATACTTCAAGAACCTCCAAACAAAATATTACGATCTAAATTCATTTTTATTTTATTTTTTTTCGTTTAAGGAAATGTCAGTCTTGCCCCTTCAAGAAAAGTGGATTTGAGTATTTTAGTTTTACTATTGGAGTTTAGACCTTATGAAAGTACGTCATTGAGTCGCCATCTTAGAGGTAAACCGTTGATGAAACGATGGAAACGTACAGATTTGTACGCACAACGCACAGGAATGGCCACTGAGCAACACCCTTTTTACCACTTGGCGAGGGCGCCCTACTCAAATGACATCATAATTATGCAAAAGGTCTGAACGGGAAACTTGAAAAAAAATGACGAAATTTTTGGTTTGTTACTCCTTGTCCTAATTGGCGGCTGCACTATGGCTGTGGCTAAGGCTGCCGCTAAGGCACTATTATACATTTGGTAATACACATAGCTATTGTGGTCTTTCCATACTTAGATACTTACAAATCGTAGCCACAAATTGGTTGTAATGTGTTGCCTTTTTTCATCCTGTAAAACAAAGAACAAAAATGAGTTGAGAGGGGAGTGAGAGCGCACAACATGCAGCACGTCCAGGGTGGGTTCATGGTTTATTAATTTTAAACTAAGCCTTTCTATAGGGTAAAGTTCGCAGCAACACCATGTCCACTATATACGGCTTGGTTACAACACACAAGCTGTAATAATCTTACGTGAACAAAAATATGATAAAATGGTTCAATTCTTGCACCTTGGCTTCATATCTTTGTGTAATATCATATCATATTTGGACCATTTTATTGTTATATATTTTCTGGTAATGACACCAAGGATGCCTCATAAGTGAACTTAATCACAGTAGGTCGCAAGCCTGGGGAAACCTGTAAACAAGGGTACTTGCTGTGTGAACCAGAAACACCAGGGTTAACCCCTACTCTTCAAAGATAAGTGTTCTGGGTTCGTTTATTTGCACTACCAATCATTGTACACGGGACCTACGGCTTAATGTCCCATCCGAAGGACAAAGCAATTATGATAAAGCATCTTGCTCAAGGATATCCAAAGGATATTCCAACTAAATGCGTGGACAAACGGCTTAGTAATATCTTATTAACTCGTGCTGCTGTTGTTGTTGTTGTTGTTGTTGTTGTTGTTGTTGTTGTTGTTGTTGTTGTTGTTGTTGTTGTTGTTTTGTCTTTGTTTCCGTATGTGTGCTGCAACCAATCCACTCGCTGTGTGACGGAGCAACATTATCCCATTATTACAATTTTGATCTTTCACCTTCATTTGGAAAGCTGGCAACAAAAAGGGTATGTGTGTTTATCAAGTGCTAATAATTTACTTAAGGTGATATCTTTGTTTATACCTTGTTCCTCAAACCCAGCCGGCAAAGAGAGAATAGATATTTGTATGTCCTTATTTCTCAACACAGCCGAAAAGAGGAGAAGATTATGTGTATTAATTATATAATTGTTTTATCCCTTGTTCCTCAAACCCATCTGAAAAGAGGGGATATATTTTTGTTATCCCTCGTTCATCATACAAGTATCCGAAGAGAGGAGGGATAGGTTGTTCTATACCTCTTTAAACTGGCCCCCAATCCAACCCTGACTACATGTTGCTTAAAGGGAATGTTTTAGACCGTTAGAAATACATACAAGTTATATGTTGTGGCGTGTCGTGGCCGAGCGGATAAGAACACCGAACTCAAGCTCTGGTGTTTCTGATCAGCAGAGTGTGGGTTCGAATCCCAGTCGTGACACTTGTGTCCTTAAGCAAGATACTTAACCACATGCTTCGTCCTTCGGATGGGACGTTAAGCCGTAGGTCCCGTGTGTTGTGTAATGCACGTTAAAGAACCCAGTGCACTTATCGAAAAGAGAAGGGGTTCGCCCCGGTGTTCCTGGTTTGATCGGCAGCATATTGCGCCACAGCACCTTGTAAACCATTGCATGGTGCTATGTAAAGGACTTGGTCTCATACTTCAAAACGTAGCTCCACAATACCTTAAGGGAAAATAATGAACGTTAAAAGCGCCTTGAGCGTCACTGAGTGACGGATATGTGCGCTATATAAGAAGCCACTATTATTATATTATTATTATTGAGGTCAACCGGAGTTGTGGTATGGAAATACAGCACAAGAACCCCCAATAGGTGCATTAAGGGGGAGTGGTTGACCCCTTACAAATGATAATTATGTTGTATTATAAACCAAAGACAATTAAGCAACAATAATCAAACATACTTCTAAAGGTTATTGTGTGTACATTTTGGGTTGGTTTCCTTGACATCCTGTAAAAACGCAAACATCCTGTAAAACACTCAAGTAAACCAAGGCGGATGTAGGGGTGGAGGTGGGATTTGAACCAGCTTGCTTGATAAACTGTGACAGAGTGAAACAACGTGCTCTACAGCCATGCCAAGCTCAAAGTTACCTCCCCTGATTGGTTGACTATGTTTTCCATTGGTATGAAACACTGTTATTGATTGGTTTAACACTCCAACAAAACTTTGCCAAAACACCAAGCTGTGATTGGCCAGAGTTTATGAATAATTAGTGCCTGAAACCTTGACTGAAAACCAAATTTGCATAAAACTGTTATATACACAAACCAATGGTGAAATGGGCAAAATGAATGTGTACTATAAAATGTTGCATAAAGTTTAGGAGAAAAGAACACTGAGCTTGATTAAGTGCACTAGAATTGTACCTTGCCAAGTATAAAGGATTGTATCAAATTAGTTTGATAAAGTCTCTTATATTGCTAACAAATAGGTGCAACTGGAATTCATTCATACTTATATTTATATGCCTGCAGAATTAGATTTATTTATAAAATCTGGGACATGTTTTTGAAAAATTTGTAGAAAAAATGGTAAACCAAAAATGTGTTTCTTTTAAAGTCCTGTTTTAATAGCAATTTTAGGACTGTAAAAAAGGTGTATGTGTGCATAAAAAAGGCTTTGCTACATCATGGGGGTAAATGTCAGGCTATGATTGAGTATTTAGTTTCTTGGTTCAGTTGTTTAGGCGCAATGCAAAATAAATCAATTTTCTCTTCAAAAACTGTAATCAGCCCGCTATCCCTGGAGGGATCACCATCATCAGACGACATGCAAGAATGAGTTGCATCTAAATTTGTAGGTCAGCCAATTAAGACAATCTTTAGAAAGCTACCAAATTACATGTATAATGCATTATAACACAAATATAGAATGGTTCCCGAGTCAAATTGAGTTTAATGATGCACTCCTTTTTCAATATATGGGGAAAAGTTAACAAGTCTCACGTTGGAGTAAAATTTCATTTGATTTGATACTCTTTAAAGGAACGAATTTTGAAACAGTCATCGGCCAACAAAAGCAAACACGTATGTACATTCCAAAGAGGAGTTGTTACCCCAGTCAAATAGTCAAAGCCGTTTTAATTGAATGTCATCAAAATTCATGAATGAACTGAACTATATCTGTACAAAAATGACAAACCATAATATTTGAAATGTGATGTCATCGAAACTTTATGGATTTTGACAAACATTGCACTTGCATTGTTTCAAACCAAGTGGCATTTTATACCTGTCCATTTTAACGTAAGGTAAAAACAATTCCATAAGGATTATATCTATTTGAAAAAAAGGGAATCACCAAACTGAATTCCCGCATTGAGCCACTAATTAAATGGAGGCTGTATACAGCAATGGATGTCAAAACACTCTCACCAACACCAGAACTAAAGGATGGTAAATGTGTCATTATGCTAAGCATAATGGTGATTCAGCGCTGACCGTTAAGGAAATTAGACTAAATTAAATTACCTATACTGATTAAAACATAGATTTCATCTATATTTTCTTTATTTTCTGTTTATGTTATGGTAATGTCAGAGCGATTGGAAAGTTCTCTAGATTGAGCTTTGGGGAAAAGAGCACTTGAAGAAATGGCTTCGTATATTTCTACATGACCTGTTTCCAATTTCACAAAGCTTTAAGATTCATCTTAAGATGAGTTGTCAGATTCACCATAGTGATATCTATTTTGGCATCACACTTTGCTTAGAAATTAAGATTGATACACAGTTAATATCAATCTTAGCTCTTTGTGAAATCGGTCCCAAGTCTTGCATTTGATTCGCCGATTGAAATATTAAAACGTATCTGTGTTCCCGTTGCAACAATTTGCTTTATTTTATTTATTTGTTTTCTTAAACTTGTAACATGTTTTTTCCCCCATGTTCTGTTGTTATATTTGTCATTATGGATGGTGTATATATATATATATATTACCAAAATAAGTCTGGCAATATAGGCTTAGTTCTTCACCATAACATACCATTTCGGAAATCATCCGCAGGGCTGCCCCAAAGGTCACTACGACGGTCTCGTTGTAATTTTCGACAGGTCTAATTTCAGGGTTGTGATTTTCCAGCAAGTCATTATACAGACGTGCCTCATGCGACTCAGCATCAACACCTGCGGGGAAAATGCAATACCAGCAGTAAAAACAAATGTGCTTGTCAAAGGCTCTATTGTATACTGGAGCAAAGATTAGGCGTTTTCAGCTTAAGGGACCACCAAAAAACCACACAATGTGTTTTTCAATAAGATGATTCATCGCTCTATCAAGGTACTATTCAATCATGCAGTGATGTGGGTACACGTGTTACTTCTTCTTCTACTCTGATACTCGGTAGGATCCATAAGTCTGGATATAATGCCGAGGGACTACTTGTCCATGAGCGGTGCAGGGGTGCGTGCGTACAATCTACAAGTAAAAATCATCGCTGCTTACATGTGTGCAGCCACAACTCCCACAAATGCCTCAACTGAAGGTGAGGCAATGATGTTGCATGGGAGTGTGTTCCACCAGATGACAGTTATTGGGGAGAATGAATTGGAGAAAAGCTGTATCCTACCTGGGATGATCTGGTATTTCCTGGGGCGGCATAGTCTCTACGTGTAAATACTAGCATGCCGAAAGATTCCCCTTTAAATTTCCCGCCAGCTATTTTACATGTATAGTATAGTCTAGATATATCAGGCCAATGTATTGTTTAGTTTATATAAAGACTTGTCATAAATGTCAGTCCTTAATGGATGGAAAGGGCGACAGATTTCACGGAATATGGCCGTGTAAGAAATTACTATAATGCAGAGAATTCTTTTATCTGTCCCCTGAAGTAGAGATTTACTATCTGAATACTTTCTGTTATAAAATCGCAATTGGGCTACGGCACTCATTTTAAAGATTTAATCAAATCTATCGTTTGGTGAAGTACGTATTGCAGTATTTCAAGAACCAGCTGTCAGTTCACTAAACAATGTTGCAACAACAGTGCTGGAAATTGGGAAGCTCTTGCTGGTGAATTTTGGTCAACATTGAGAATAGACCCAATTTCACAGAGCTACTCTTGCACTGAAATCAACACTGCGCAACAAATTGTGCCAACCAGGATTATGTTCCAAGCCAAATTACCATGTAATGTGAACTGTTTGAACTGATGCCCTGCTTTTATTTGTATTTAAAAGGTAGTTTTTATTTCTTTAAATGTTTACCTTTTTTCCAGCAGAAAATTGTAAGGCACTAATGTCTGCCTAAATAGCTGTGTGAAACTTGGCCCTGGCTCTTAAATCCGGTTTACGGAATGACGATTTTGAGTCAATGTTGACACCCCATCCAACTTTACTCAAAATCGTCATCCCCCTTGTCAACGACAAGACTTAATCTTGAAATGTTGACGTGAAGGTTGGCTTCGCATTGAAATCAGCGACAATTGCAAACTTGAGTCATAGAATGAGAGTGATGAATGCACCCGTGCCAGCAGCACATAACGTGTACTTTGCATTCAAATGTTTGTATATGTTACACCATAGCGGTTTGGGTTGCACTTACTTTGGCTGTCACAATTAATGCTAACATTGCGTTTTCAGGGATACAGAAATGAGTAAATACCTTGAAGTGTAAGAAATGTTATTATCGCTATCAGTAACTGCATCATCGTCGTATGTCCAGACACAGAAAACAGCAGCAAAATAATCCCGCTTGTAGTAGCCAGTGTTGAACTTCGTAGTACATGCCCACAGAAAGCTTATTGAGGGTTGCATTGACGTATTGAGAAGACCAACTAGATTGACTATGTCCATCAGGTCGTGGTTTGGTGATCGGAAACAATAAGTTTGGTATCTCCATTTGGGAGGCTAACAATGGAACACCACTAATCCCATGTGCGATCAACGCAGTGGAGTCTTGGTGTTTCACCATAGAACTACCAGATATTGTTTGAGGGGACAGTACTGCTCAGAAATCTGGTCCAATGGATTAAAATAAATGTTAAGCTCCCCACTGTATCCCAAGGCATACCTTTTTGACCCAAACCATGTTGAAATTCCAACTAAATTCGGAAAAAGGAGGTTGGGAAATGGGGACGATGTTCATCAGTGGAAGCGGCTTTTTTTTCGCATCAGCCAATGACATTAAACAAGTGACTGAATGCTGAGTTGAATGTGGTTGAATACATCAACAAAATTTGACTTAACGGATGAAAGACAAACAAAATCTACATATACTTATGTGGATGATGATGATGATGAAGTTTTGTGTACAAATCAATGAAACAAACTGAGAAGTTCTTTTTACTTTCAAGTATTTATTACATACAATCGTATAAACAGCATTATACATCTCAACTATATATATATATTTATTTTATTTTATTTTTTTTTACAAAAGGGGGCAAATTTACATGTAATATGACATGGATGTGGAATGAGCCTTAAATGGAGAATATTAACTTTGTCTCCCTCTTGTTGTACTATGTAAAGCAGCGCTTCAATGTAAAAAAAAAAAAAAAAAAAAAAAAAAAAAAAAAAAAAGGAAAAAGAAAAAGAAAGGATAGACACCAGGTCTTTTTCCTGTTGTAAAGCAAAAAAAAACAAAAAAAAAAAAACCTCAATTCAATTCCAATGCTACGAATTAGTTCTACCATTTTAAATAGAATGGACACAATTATTTAGCACGGTTTTTAGTAATAACAAACAAATAACTTTTGCCTCACTTGCTGCGTGATTGTTGGTTAACACAAAATCAAACATGGGTGCCATTGCTGTTAAATATTTTTTTAATAAAAGTAATTGTTATTATCGAGTATAAAAATAACTGAATGCAAAATGAACGTAAAGTAAAGTTTGTTGGCTCATCAGGCCGGTGTTTATATCCGGTTTCCTTGGCATTAAGCGACTTTTAGAATATTTATATTCCCCCTGGACAGTATGCCAGTCCATCGCAGGTTACTCCCCAGCTCTCGCCGGTCGCCATTTGTACTCCAGGGTTAAAAGAAGCAATAATGGTTAAGTTTCTTGCTTAAAAGTAACGTACACGTTTGGTAATGACTCAAAACAAATATTAGCATAACAACTTACTCGGTAACAAGCAACGGAGAGCTGTTGATAGTATACAACATTGTAGGAAACGACTCCCTCTGAAGTAACGTAGTTTTTGAGAAAGAGGTAATTTCTCACTAAAATAATAACAACTTCTTGCAAGAAGTTTGTATTCCTATCTGAAAGCACACAAATTTGTACAACAAAGGTGCTTTTTCTTTCATCATTTTCTTGCAACTTCGATGACCAATTGAGCCCAAATTTTCACAGGCTTGTTATTTTATGCATATGTTGGGATACACCAAGTGAGAACACTGGTCTTTGACAATTACCAAACTTGTTCAGTGCCTTTAAGGACACAAGTGTCACACCCCGGACTGCAAAGTATTACATGTATATTTACAAATTGTGGGAGGCCATCGGCGACGTGAAAATTCGACATGTTAGCTGAATTATGTACAGTACTTCTAGCTTCTACCCATGTACTTTTTTCGATTTGCCCTACAGAGTGCATTAAAATTGCATACCACAGTGGCAGAGTTTCGTTTAAAATAAAATAAAAACAATAAAGAAATGGGTTTTAATATTATAGTACAGTCCAGCGATTTTTACACTAAAAGTTTGTCAGACCATTTTATAAATCACGCAAAATTAGCAAATGTTAACTTGAGTGATGAGTATTTAAAAGCAAAAATACTGGTACGGCCTAGGGCTGGGCTTTCTGTTCAGTACTTATGGGGACCAGATTGTGCTCCCCGCCCCCCCCCCCCCCCGTCTTTTAAAAAGCTTTCAACCGAATTGCACGGGGAATGTTTGTTTTAATTAGTTCTACATAATGACGCAAACACAATTCAAACATTCACCACTAAAGGGCATCTTGTGTTGTTTTTGGCACATTTTTGGTCACTTGTATTTCCTTACGGCAACCCTCAGTGTTATAGTAGGATACATTTAATGATATCACGTAACACATCACTACTACTTTTGGGAAAAGAAACAATCAATCAAAAACAAGTGAACATTTTGATAAAAAAGACAAACAAATCAATAACAAACAAAACTTAAACGTGTTACCCAAAGTCATTGAAACGTTGCTACGGAAACAGCTGACAAATGATAAGTATATATTTTTTTACAACACATTTTAGGTTATAAATTGGTTATCTTGAGTAATCACGTTTTCCTCTTTAATTTGCTGTGGGAATATTGTTCCGTAAAAAAGGGAAAAACTGCCTATAAGTCCTCTCTCAAAGTATAGGGCTTCGGTTGACACAGGATTGCAACTGTGGTAAGAATGGTAGTGACTAAGAAAACCCACATGAACATCCTATCGAACACCAAGGCCACGTACTTCCACTCCGTCAGAATCTCTTCGTCTGAATCCTCATCTTTAGCGCGAGACGTCAGGAACTTGAGGTTGTCCAGGATGGAGGACACCGTCTTATCAAAGTGCTCAGACGCTACTGGGTAAGAGACGACGTTCATGTTCTCGTTACCGCCGTGCAGTTTCTTCTCACTAGTCAAGTCACCGTTGCTGATGTAGTTGTTCTCGATGACTTTTTCCTGGGCAGCCGGGGCGACTTTCATAGTTTTCTTCATGCAGAGAATCTTGGCCATGTAGTTGAAGGTTAAACTACGGAGCCATGCCGGCACTGGTTTTGTACCAGGTAAACGGTAGTGGAGGAACAATACGAAGACTGTCATGACTGTGGATGCGGAAACTAGTACGATTGTAGCTAGATAGTATTGACCTGCATGGAGAACAAACGTTATCAAAATAAGTGTATTGTGAACTAAATTTTATAAGTAAGCCTTATTGTAAATGTTATCAGTTTTCCTTTTTAAGCGAGTCGTACGATTTTGTGTTTGTGAGGCACTCCTTGATGATGTTAACTTTGCATAGTTGTGAAATAATCTAGAGCTAGGGTCTTCAGAAGCATCATGTAAATAAATAACATTTCCAATGGGTTCAGATGGATGCTTCTCTAACGAAAGGACTGTTTAACAACCCGACGTTTCGATCACTGATTTCTGGTAGCCTTCAGGAGAAATAAGTGTGTGGAGGAGGGGGGGTGTCTGTATTTTTGTTCTTCTTCATAAAACAACATTAAATTTTGTGTTAGTTTTCATGTTCCGTATGTTCAATCAATTGTTCTTGCAGATTGATTTTTTCTCAAGTTTGTTTCAAACGGTGGCAGTGCTGGTAAAGGATAGTGCGAACACATACACACCACATGGGTCGCTCGGCAATGCACTCCTCGGTGTTATGGTGCTATGGGTCAAAATAAATTGTCTATGTCTGTTTAGTAAGTTATGCACGAATTGCCTGTAGTTATGTACGCATGACCCGAGGGGGAAATGTTTCAATTGTTTTGGTGCTGAGTAAAAACTACATAATTTTGCTGAATTGTATGTTGCTAAGCTGTGTTCTTTTTTTGAAAGCTTACCAATAAGGGGCACCACCTCTGACGTAGGCGGCATCGTTTCGGCCACAAGGAGCAAAAACACAGTGAGGGCCAGCAAGATGGTTATTCCCAGAGTCACCTTCTCCCCAGAGTCCGCTGGCAGATAGAAATCCAACACGGTTATCAGGGAGATAAGCATGCACGGTACCATGAGATTGAACATATAGAATAGAGGGCGTCTTCTGATGACGATGGTAAACGTCACATCGGGGAATGGTTCCGGACAGCATTGGTAATACGCAATGTTGTTTCTCACCGGCATTCCAACGAGCGTCCACTCGCCGTTGTCGATGAAGGCCGAGATGTCCCCGGAGGCTGAGCGGTTAGACAGGGCGATCTGGAAGCCGTTGTATGCCCACGAGCTGAACTTCATGGCGCAATATTGTTCGTCAAATGGGAAGTAAGACACGTCAATCTTGCAGGTGCTTGTGTAGATGGCCGGTGCGTTCCAATAGACGATGCCTTCGTTTGTGACGACTGCATTTGTCTCCATCATACCACTAAACTCCGAGTCAGCACTGAGTGAAAGGGTAAAGGTAGTTTTGATTTAATAAATAATAATAATTATTATAAGTAATAGTAATTATTAAGTTGCAGGCCTGGGCTATAGTTCACCAAATAATTGGTGCACAAAGTCCCACTCCCTGTATTTCCCAAAGTTCGCAGCCGATTCACAATTGTTCCGTGACCAAAAATGTAGAATACAAAACAAAACAAAAACAACAACAACAACAAGATCAACATCTTCCCAATACTGCCACTTGAGGGCGTTTGTTCTCATATTTTTCTTAGTCCAGATGTATTTTAAATTTTAAAACGTGTTTAAATTAACAATGAATAAAATAGCACAATATTGTATTGTTTCGAGGTAACCGTTGAGGGCCTAACTTTTCATTCCATTTCAAAGACAACACAAAATTCACTACGGTCACTTCGAGGATCGCGCATCATTTCAGTATTAATAGGCCAAGAGCATTAGCTTTAACCCGGCTATAGCTCATAACAAGCTGATTTTTTTCAGGACAGGTCCAGGAATATGTCTAGAATAACATACTAAAAGTCCCCTAAATCCCCCAGGAGCTCTCTCCAAAATCCAAGATAGCGTCCAAAATGGCCGCCATTTTCGAATATTATCATAACTTTGCAACCAGACATGTTGTAAATACAAGTAAAGGGTCGAAATGTATGTTTTGAGGCACAGGGAATCTGATAGAATCATTATTTTGAGATTGTAAAACTCATAAGTATCTAAAACCAAGATGGCGTCCAAAATGGCCATCATTTTCAATTCGTAACAAGACAATGACAAATACATACTGTCAAACATGTTTTGTGGCACAATGAATCCAATAGAATCATTATGTTGTGAGTTTAGAACTCAACAGCCAATCAGTAGGTCTACCACTCAGTCAGTCGACTCGTCATCTATTCTCTTTGCATAAGTGTCAGATAACATCCAAGGATCAACCCTTCTGGGGAAAAGGATGGCGGTAGGTTTAACTTTGTGGACTCTCGAATCACCTTTGATTCTGAGGAGTCCACTTCAGGGTCTCCCATACATGTTAATCGTGCATGCAGATTAGCAACGAGAGAAGGAGGCTATGTGGGGCCTAGTAAAAATAAGACTGGAAGTTCTAAAACAAGAATTCAACTTAACACGATGAGAGATCAGAGCTGGTCAGGGCTCCCAGTTGAGAACATCTCTTTAGGCCTATCCTGCTGGCTTGAAATGTGTCAATAGAGAGGGCTGACATGCGATTTTGTTTTTGCAGGGCAGCCCTGCCTGTGAGTCTGTGTGATTGCTCGAGCATTGCAACATCAGGCAAGGCAAGTGAGGGATTCTCCCTGGGTATGGAACCTGAGATACAGTAGGTACAGTAGTCCGTTCACTTCTGATCGAAAGAGGGTAAATCAGTAGCCGCACAAACTTTTGAAACCAGGGCTGTCGTGGCCAGAATCGGGCTATGGGGATCATTCTGTAACCAGGGCTGGCATGGCCAGAACAGGACTATGTGGACCACTCTGCATCCAGGGCTGGCATATGGCCAAAATGGGACTAGGAGGATCATTCCGCAACAAGGGCTGGTATGGCCAGAATGGGGCTATGAGGATCACTCTGCATCCAGGGCTGGCATTGCCAGAATGGGACTCTGAGGACCACTCTGCATCCAGAGCTGGCATGGCCAGAATGGGACTACGAGGATCATTCTGCATCCAGGGCTGGAATTGCCAGAATGGGACTCTGATGACCACTCTGCATCCAGAGCTGGCATGGCCAGAATTGGACTCTGATGACCACTCTGCATCCAGGGCTGGCATGGCCAGAATGGGACTCTGATGACCACTCTGCATCCAGGGCTAGCATGGCCAGAATGGGACTCTGATGACCACTCTGCATCCAGAGCTGGCATGGCCAGAATTGGACTCTGAGGACCACTCTGCATCCAGGGCTGGCATGGCCAGAATCATACAACATTCCCTCACGATATTTGTGGTAGAGATTGGGGAAGGCATATGCAAATATGTTCTCCAAGTGCCCGGATCTCGGTTCTGAGCACAAAAGACTGGGAAAATGTTGTCGAAGGCTGAGCGTGAATCGGAGAGGTGTGCGGACAGTCACTGGAAGATCGTTTGAATGACTGCATGCTTGGTAGAGAGACCATTTTGTAGGGAGGACTTTTCCTCTGGACAAACATCGCCAAGATTCTCCCCGCATGGTGAACTATGTCGTTTTTATCTTGTACAAACATGAGCGGTGAATGAGACTGAGTTCCGCCTTGTCAGTTAATGTAGGAGACTACTGTTGAGTGTTGAGTTTTCTGATTTGACAAAAAACAGCGTTCCCTGTGACAGTTCTGTGCAAGTGCCTCAATGTTTGCAAATTTAAGCTGTAAATGGGGGTTATTTTGGACGCCATCTTGGTTTTAGATACTTATGAGTTTTAAAATCTCAAAATAATGATTCTATCAGATTCATTGTGCCTCAAAACATATATTTAGACCCTTTATTTGTATTTACAACATGTTTGGTTGCAAAGTTGTGATAAGATTAACAATGGTGGCCATTTTGGACTTCATTTTGGACGCCATCTTGGTTTTAGATACTTATGAGTTTTAAAAACTCAAAATAATTATTCTATCAGATTCCTTGTGCCTCAAAACATATATTTCGACCCTTTATTTTTGTTTACAACATGTCCGGTTGCAAAGTTATAATAAGTTTCGAAAATGGCGGCCATTTTCGACGCCATCTTGGATTTCGGAGAGGGGGATTTTAGGGGACTTTTAGTATGTTATTCTAGACATATTCCTGGACCTATCCTGAAAAAATCAGCTTGTTATGAGCTATAGCCGGGTTTTGGCATATATGACCTAATGCTCTTGGACTATAATACTTGGTGGAAAGAATAAGAAACTAACGTGTTCAATTATAAATAAATTGATAATAAATATATAATATTAGTGCCAATGTGTACTGCGCCATGTCTGTCTAAAAGACATTACTGGCGCAGAAATAGAAATGGCAAAATTTAAAGGGGATCAGTGCCTTCAACTCCCTCAAAGGTTTGCTGTTTGGAATTGGTCATTATCCTTTTTTGACAGTTGTTCATGCACTAAAACACCTACAACAGTGTGTTGTAATAAGTGATTAGTGATTATTACAAAACATACATTTGGCTCTGGAAATACAACCAGCCGAACATACGGTCCGCCATTTTGTGGAGTCAAAAAATTGGTTCTACAAAATAGCGGACCGTGTTCTTTCATGAAATTACTTAAAAACCTAACAGTTTCAAGCGATATTAATATGTATAATTTTATTCTGCTTTCAAAATGTTTGTCCAAACATATTCATTTCATAACAAACGTTTTGTATAGCCCAAAGCGCCTAATCTGAAGGCAACGTGCGCGCCCCTTTAATTGTGACCCAAATTCACGAGAGGAAACAAATAAATCAACATGTCCGGCAGCTTTGGTTGCTTTATTGAATTGTTATGTTGTATTAATTTAGGAATTGATCGTACTTAAAGTTAAATTGTGTGCTACCAACTATGACATATGCAGCAGAAACATGGACAATAATAAAATACTTTGAAAACAAACTACAAACAGCACACATGGCAATGGAGAGAAGAATGCTGCAAATATCCATCTTTTACAAAATAAGATGCAGTGATATATAGAAGGAAACAGGAGTACAGGACATACTAACTGTTGTAAAAATCAGGCAGGCAAAGTGGGGAGATGGGCTGAACACGTGGCACGCATACATGACAACAGATGGACCAGAAGAATTTCAGATTAGCAACCAAGAAAAGCGAAGAAAAGAAACGAGGCAGGCAGAAAAAGAGGTTGCGGGACGACATCACATCCTACCTGGGTATAACATAGATAAGACAAGCACAAGCCAGAGGAAAATGGTGAGCACGTGAACAGTGCTACATCCGACACTGGATGAACACGACCTAGGCAAGGCAAGGCAAAGTTAAAAGGTTATGAACACAATATATGTATACGGTCTTACTTTGTGTACAGCACGATATCTGGTCTCCATATAGAGTCAATAGGAACGATTAGTCTATCTGCTCCTCCATAATTGTCGGCGTTCCAGATGAAGTTGCTATCTGTCCATTGCTAAAAAGACGCACAAACAATTAACAATAATCATCAATAAATAAATATAGATAAACAAGCTTTGGGTAAACATTATGACTCGAACTGATGACCAAACCAACTGAGCTAACTAAACTATAGCTCAATGTACTGACGATGAGTCGATCAAAATCCAGCCATGTGAGATTCAAGCCCATAGCAGAGCAAACATTTTGTGTTGAAGTGGTGTTCAAGTTGTAAACTCATTCACACGAGAAACATAAACCCTGTTTTTAGTCTCCATGTTGGAGGTAACCACGGAGTTTAGCAGAATAAAAGATAGCAGACAACATTTA